>OZ012738.1:342711828-342909328 GCA_963859935.3 Lathyrus sativus
AGACGGCTTTTAGGACACGGTATGGTCATTATGAATTTTCAGTGATACCATTCGGAGTTTCTAATGCGCTAGGTGTGTTTATGGAATACATGAATCGTATTTTTCATGATCAGTTGGATCGTTTCGTGGTTGTGTTCATCGACGACATTTTGATTTACTCTAAGTCCCAAGAAGAGCATGTAGAGTATTTAATAGTTGTGTTGCAGATCTTGAAAGAGAAGCAATTATATGCTAAGTTGTCGAAGTGTGAGTTTTGGTTATTGGAAGTGAGTTTTCTTGGACATGTTATTTTTGGTAACGGTATTAGTGTTGATCCGTCCAAGATCGATGCGGTAATGCAGTGGAAGCTCCTAAGTCAGTTACGCAGATCCGAAGCTTTTTGGGATTAGCCGGTTATTATCAGAGTTTTATTGAAGGATTTTCGAAGTTAGCACATCCGTTGACTCAATTGACTTGTAAGGGAAAGGCCTTTGTTTGGGATATTGAGTGTGAGAAGAGTTTTGTTGAGCTTAAGAGAAGGTTGACAACAACGCCGATTTTGATTTTGCCGAATCCGACGGAGTCGTTTGTGGTTTATTGTGATGCTTCTTTATCCGGTTTAGGTGGTGTTTTAATGCAAGAAGGGAAAGTTGTGGCTTATGCTTCGAGACAATTGAGAGTGCATGAGAAGAACTACCCTACGCATGATTTGGAGTTAGCGGCCGTGGTGTTTGTTTTGAAAATTTGGAGGCATTATCTGTATGGTGCGAGATTTGAAGTTTTTAGTGATCACAAGAGTTTGAAATATTTGTTTGATCAGAAGGAATTGAACATGAGGCAGAGGAGATGGTTAGAGTTTTTGAAGGATTATGATTTTGGTTTGAATTACCATCATGGTAAGGCAAACGTAGTAGCCGATGCTTTAAGTCGAAAGTTGGTTCATATGTCAACACTGATGGTAAGGGAATGGGAATTGTTGGAGAGTTTTAGAGATTTGAGTTTGGTTTGTGAGAAAACGCCGAGTAGTGTAAAACTTGGTATGTTGTATGTTACGAATGATTTTCTTGCTACCGTGTGCGAAATCAAAATTTGAATTTGAAGTTTGTTGATTTGATGATGAATGAGAATGAGGACTTCAAGGTTGATAATTTTGGAGTTTTGAGATTTCGTGGTCGTATTTGTATTCCTGATGATGTAGAGTTGAAAAAGATGATATTGGAGGAAGGACACCGGAGTAACGTAAGTATTCACCCGGGAGCGAATAAGATGTATCAAGATTTGAAGAAAATCTTTTGGTGGTCCGGGTTGAAGAGAGATGTAGCTCAGTTTGTGTATTCGTGCTTGACTTGTCAGAAGTATAAAGTGGAACATCAGAAGCCTAGTGGTTTGATGCAACCGTTGGACATTCCAGAGTGGAAATGGGATAGTATATCGATGGATTTTGTTACGGGATTGCCTAATACGCAAAGAGGTCACAATGCTATTTGGGTGATTGTTGATAGGCTTACTAAATCTGCTCACTTTATTCTGATAGATATTAGTTATCCTTTGGAGAAGTTAGCCGAGATTTATGTTGGTGTGATTGTGAAGTTACATGGGATTCCTAAGAGTGTAGTGTCGGATAGAGATCCTAGATTTACTTCGATATTTTGGGAAAGTTTGCAAAGGGCTTTGGGTTCTAAGTTGAGATTGAGTTCGGCTTATCATCTGCAGACGGATGGTCAAACCGAAAGGACGATTCAATCATTGGAAGATTTGTTGCGTGCTTGTGTGCTCGAGCAAGGTAGTGCTTGGGATGGTTATTTGGCATTGATTGAGTTCACCTACAACAATAGTTTTCACTCAAGTATTGGTATGGCACCATTTGAGGCTTTGTATGGTCGGAGATGTCGAACACCTTTGTGTTGGCATGAAACTGGAGAGAAGTCGGTAGTTGGACCGGAGATGGTACAACAAACGACGGAGAAGGTGAAGTTCATTCGGGAAAAGACGAGAGTTTCTCAGAGTAGGCAAAAGAGTTATCATGATAAGAGAAGAAAGAATCTTGAGTTTCAAGAAGGCGAACATGTGTTTTTGAGGGTTACATCGGTTACGGGTGTGGTTCGTGCTTTGAAGTCGAAGAAGTTGACTTCTCGTTTCATTGGTCCGTATCAGCTTACTGCACGGGTTGGTGATGTGGCTTATCGTGTGGCGTTGCCTCCGAAACTTTAGAATTTGCACGATGTGTTTCATGTTTCGCAACTTCGAAAGTATGTTCTAGATCCGTCACATGTGATTCCGATGGATGATGTGGAAGTGAGGGATAATCTTACAGTTGAGGTTTTACCGGTTTGGGTTTTGGACCGTGAAGTTAATAGGCTCAGAGGTAAGGATATCTCACTTGTGAAGGTGGCATGGGGAGGTTCCACGGAAGGCAATATGACTTGAGAATTGGAGAATAAGATGCGTGAGTCGCATCCAGAGCTGTTTGAATCAAGTAATATTTTCGAGGACGAAAATTTCTAAAGTGAGGGAGAGTTGTAACGCCCGATTCTGAATTCCCATTTTTATTGAGTCCTTATTTGATTTATTTAAGTGATTATTTTATTTATGTGGAATTTGTGTGATAATATGTTATGTTTACATATTGAGCTATTTTTGCCGACTTTGAGAGTTTCGGGTAAAAATAGGTTGGAGGGTATTTTGGGCATTAGTGATAATATTAAGTGGATATTTTGTGAGAATTAATTGATAAGTGTGTGGAAAGAATTTGGGAGGAAATAAATAGAATATGTGATATAGAGAGAAAAGAGAAAGATAGAAACATTAAGAAGAAAAACAAGAGAAGGAAAAAAGGAGGAGAGAAAAGAAGAGAAGTGGAGCAAAACCTAGATTCATCAAGAATCAACCTTAGCTTGCGACTAATCAGGTAAGGGTGAGAAGTTTTATCATCGTCATAATGTGTATGATCATGTATGTGCTAGATTGGATTTGTTGGATTGTTTCTATGTTTCCATTTCTAGGTCGAAGTTGATTTAATCGGTAGAAACTGAGTTTTATCGATTAGAATTTGGAATAGACGGTTTAGTATAGTCGGGTGATAAGTGGGTTGTACTACTGGGACTGATTTGGATTAAATCGGTTGGTTTGTGAGGTTTGGGCTTTTGGACAGCCATGGGAGTTCTGAGTTCGCAGGTTCGCCAGGCGAATGGCAGCGAAGCTTCGCCGGGCGAAGCCCAGCAAGCAACAGCGAACCAAGTCAGAAGCATCCACCTTGTCTTCGCTGGCAAGTTCGCCAGGCGAATGAGAGTGACGAAGGTTCGCCAAGCGAGTGTGCTAGCAAGTGTTAGCGAGTAATTCCAGAATAAATCCCAATGGTCTTCGCTGGCAAGTTCGCCAGGCGAACGGAGTAGCGAAGGTTCGCCAGAGGCTTCGCCGGGCGAAGGTTAGCGAACACATCAGCATATTTTCTTTCCTTGTGTTTTCCATTCGTGGATCAGTTGTGTGGTTTGTTTGCGATCATTCCTTGTCTGAGATGACTTATTATATGTTGTTATATGTGTTGTGGTAACCGTATGGTGTGAATCCTAGTTTGTGAATTGTGAAGTGTGAAATGCGGTCGTTTGGCAATTTTGTGTATTATTTGAATTAAATAGAGATGCATGGCTAGATTGATTGTGAATGTGAACCATGTATGAAAATTGGTGTGAATGGATGATGAATATATATATATATATATATATATATATATATATATATATATATATATATATATATATATATATATATATATATATATATATATATATATATATATATATATATATATATATATATATATATATATATATATATATATATATATATATATATATATATATATATATATATATATATATATATATATATATATATATATATATATATATGCTTTGTGATACATATATTTGAATGCATGAGTATGTTTGTAAACATGTATGCGTTTTAAGAGTGTCATGAGTCATGTTGCATGTGAAGCATCATGGTATGCATTCTTGTGTCGATTGATCCCTTGGTGGATTTGCAGAACCTCGTGTGCCCTTGTGGGGTGTTAGCGATGGTTATTTATTGATCCCTCGGTGGATTTGCAGAACCTCGTGTGCCCTTGTGGGGTGTGAGCGATGGTTATTTATTGATTCCTCGGTGATTCTGCAGAAACTCGTATGTTGCGATGGTTATATTTGATTCCTCGGTGAATCTGCAGAACCTCGTGTGCCCATGTGGGGTGTGAGCGATGGTTATTTAGTTCTTCAATTGAACCTGCTAAAATGAGTCGGTACCGCATTTGCATCTGCATAGAGTCGTGTGTCGGTCTCTGTGAGTTGCATGTAGACATCTGTGCATGATGTATGGTGAATAAACATGAATGTAGATGTTTATGTAGATTCTTGATAATTGGCATGAATGGAAGGTTTGAATATACATGTATGTGTGAATATATGTGTATATGTATGCTTGTTTATGAATTAATATAAACATTGTTGATGCACATTGTATATGCTTGGTGCTCTATTTGTAAATAGTTAAGCGTGAATACATTGCGATGTACGGTGTAGTGAGATGAGTTGTGGTGAGAATGCGGAAGACGTTTTAGGACGTTATGTGTGTGTGTGTGTGTGTGTGTGTGTGTGTGTGTGTGTGTGTGTGTGTGTGTGTCTATATATATATATATATATATATATATATATATATATATATATATATATATATATATATATATATATATATATATATATATATATATATATATATATATATATATATATATATATATATATATATATATATATATATATATATATATATATATATATATATATATATATATATATATATATATATATATATATATATATATATATATATATATATATATATATATATATATATATATATATATATATATATATATATATATATATATATATATATATATATATATATATATATATATATATATATATATATATATATATATATATATATATATATATATATATATATATATATATATATATATATATATATATATATATATATATATATATATATATATATATATATATATATATATATATATATATATATGTTTATATGCATTATGTATTATGATATTGTTTCTCACCCTTCTGCTGTTTTATAATGCTCTATGAGGCATTGCAGATTAGATTGCTAGAGTCTTTGTGAAGCGAGTCTTCATTTCTTTTGGTCAGATGGCTCTGATATGTAACACTGGGTAGTTAGGAATTGTTTTGATTCTTTTGTGATGCATCTGTGTATATATTATGGAGGGGTTATAACAACATCATATTTGTTAGGCGTGTAATGTGGAGAGGCGTTGGATATATGAGACATATATCACTTGTATTCGTCTGTAGGGTAGCTCCTGCATGCTAAGAAGGTTCTAGACAAACTACAACTCTGTCTAAGTATTGGGTCGCGAACCATTAGGGTCAACCCAGAACAGTTGCCCCCTAAACCCTTGATTCAACATGGCAGTACAAGGGTTTGTCATATATGCCTTGACGGCCAACCACTCCTTTAATGTGTGTCATGCCTTAAATTTCTTTTCGGAGGTATTCGCATTATGACTTTTGGGAACTGGAACATTTGATTGTTACGTGTAAGTGAATTGAATCATTGATAGAGTCTACTTTTTAGTTTGCAACCGCACAATTTTTGAAGAGACGGTTTCCATTTCTTTGAGGTGACTTCCTTTGCTTCGTTGTTTTCTCTTTTCCTTCATTACTTCCCTTTCTTGTGTCTGGAGAAAATTTTATCTATAATGAGCCAAAGGTTAAAGGAAGATGTTCGTGCTTCACGGTCAGATTCTATTTATTCTCCAATTGTTTCTATTTTTCTTGAGAGGGTATTCTTGATGGGGTCTTTATCTATGTTGGCCCGTTTTTGGATTGGGGTGTCTTTACCCCTGGTGAGAATGAAAGGATCTACAACGAGTATAGTGATTACGCCATCCCCTCTACGAGTGAATTTTCTCGATCCCGGTCTTTGACTTCCCTTCAATGACTTCAAAATGGAAGTTCTTAAACACCCGATGGTTGCTCTGTTGCAGCTTCTTCTTGTGAGCTGTTTGTATGTGAAATTCTTTCAGTATTGGTGAAGCTATTTGAAAGAGAGGTCTTCTCCGACCCTTTTCTTTCACCTCTTCAGAGTCCAGCATGACCTTATAACTCAGGAAAGAGTTTGTGGTTTAATTTCCATAGTGCCAACTATTTGTAGCTTCGGGGTTTGTACAGAGAACTTAAGGAATTTTGAAGATCGATTCTTCTTGGTTACCCCCATCCTCCCGGAGGCTCATGCAATGGTATGTGTTTTCAGAGATGGAGCGAAAAATAAATGAATCAATTTGTTTCCCAAGTACTAGAATAAGAGTAATTTCTTGATGGGAAATAAGTTGTATGCTTATAAAGGGGAATTTTTTTCTCAGGAAGAGTTGTACCTGAAGAAACGGCTGATGAGTTTCGTCAAAGATCTAGGTTATCCCGGGGACCTTACCCCTTAGGATGAATATTCAAAATAAATAAATGCTTGAAACGCCTTATCGACACTCGTTTATTGATGGATGTCCGTATTAGAGAGGAATGTAAGATTATTTTCTATAAGTCTTAAAAGCTTTTGGCTTCTTCTTGCTTCAACTCGTTTAATTATTATGTATTTATTTTGGTAACAATTGTGTGTTAATTTAATGAAGGATGAGGAAACACTCTGTCTTTTATAGCGGGGAATTCGGCCAGGGCAGACTGCAACATGCCCTTCCACTACTTCGGAGCTCTGTGGGTTTCTACTACTCAGGGGTCACTGTGTACATCACATCCTCCAACTTTTATGTCGTTTGCAGGGTTAAGTCCACGCCATTCTAAGGAACATCAAGTTCCTCCTTCGAAGGAGGACTGCTCATACTTAGCCAACCTATTCGAGCATGCCTTTGAGGAAGAAATCTAAAATCTAACACGTTATACTCGACACACATCTATTGCTTTGGACATTGGTGGAGCCGATCGCTAGGACGCACTTTAGTCTAACTAGTAACACAAAGATAAGCTTTATCATGAGGAAAATGTATGTCATCTAACGCTCCAACAAAATGCGTACCTATAAGACATACAGATAACCTACACTTCTCTTAATGGGATAGGTGATGCTTTATGCACCCTTAATCTCCATAGTTCTCTTGCTGACTAGATGACTCTTTTGTAGAGGGGTGTTGCAAGGAAGGTGAAGTCACTAGCTTTTTCCTGGGCTTCTTTGATGCCTACTCAAGTGTCTCTTTCTGTGGATTAAAGAGATCTAAATTATATGCATCTTGAGAATGCTTTTGTAGCTTAGCGTTTAACTTATTGTTCTATTTCATGCCTTGGGCTGTTTAAGAGTCTTTTGAGAATGCCTTCCAACAAGTGGACCATTTCTATCATCCTTTGTGTATCTCGAGGGAGCTGCTTTAGCTAGATCAGATGCTCAAAGATGGGAAGGTCTTTTCTCTATTGTACTAGCCTCCCCTACCTTTTTTTTGTCACATCATGTGTGTAAAGAATACACGTAATGAAAAATGGATGTGTTTTTTGTTTATACCTGTTTGAGGTGTTTATGTTTGATCCTAAATGCGGAGTTCTAAATTTCGTGTAAACTTACAAGGTCTTCCCTTAAAGTTTATTTGATGTATTTGAGGCCTTTCACGGCCAAAGGTCGATTTCCCTTCCCTTACCAAGGTGACAAACCGATTTGAGGTTAACGTGTGGCCAACCCAACGCGACCTCTAGAGTGGCTAGCTGCTAAAAGGGGGTTGTTATTTCCATTTGATATGTGCTTAACATTATGGGGATCTGATTTTTATGGTTGCATGTGCTTGACATTTGCGACAACATATCTATGTCTTTGTGTATGTGCTTTACGTTCTAATGATTTAATTGAGGTTGTCACACACATGTGAAATTTGCGATAGCACCCCTTATTATTTGTGTTGGGGCTTCGATCCCCCTGTATCATACCATGAAATCGTCATTACTTTACACAATCAAAATAAATAAATATTTCAAAACTTGCGATATAGATCAATGAATAAATCAGAGGCAATGATAATGATAATAAAATCATTGTTTTACTTGTCATCTTGTCATTTGATGTTTTTATCTTTAACTTTTGTATTGTTTGAATAAATTATATGGTTAGTTATATCATAATCTCTTTTTCTATCTCTTGTATTTCTTACTAATGGGACCAAATCATAAGGTATAATTCTCTTAGATCCATGATATATAGCATTGATATTTCAGATTGAAGGCATGCATGCGTGATAATAGTTAATCACTTTTACTTTCTCATATTATTACCTGCATTATAATTTTCAGAATGACTCAAATTGAGGCGAGTTAATCTCAATCTTAAGGTCGTATAGATTGTATTCAATTGTCATAGAAAAAAAGAGGAGGTAATTAATGGTCATAACATTCACACTCATATAAAAGTGACAATACCGTTAATTGCCATAGTTATAGAAAGGAATAGGCCAGGCCGGTCTATAGTGGCCTATAGATAAGGGTGAGAATAGGCTGGGTCAATTTAGGTTTTGCAAAGCCTGAGTCTGACCTGCTAAAAAATTCAAAACTTAAGTTTGGCTTGTAGCCTATCATATGCTTATTTTTAGGCTTGAGCCTGACCTTTTCAAATTCCTGATTGACCTACTATCCTATTTAAAAGCCTACTTCATTTGAAAGATTTGTAAATAAGAAATTCAACTAATGTTAAGTAGACTAATAAATTAAAAGATTAATGAGATTAAGTGTTTGTTTTCATTGTCTCATTCAAGTTTACCTATTAGCATTAGTTTGATGATACTATTTGTTGGAGAGAACTTATGAAAAAAATATGACAACAACCGATGACATTGTTTATAATATTTTTTTCAACTTATTTTCATAAGTTCTTCAAGATAACTAAGTTTTATTTTCGTATTTTAAATCAAAGTACAAAATAGAATATAATAATATTAAATTTGTTATGTTTTTCTTAAATAGGTCAGCCTGATAGGCTTAAAAGGTTTTTCTTACGGCCAATGGCCAAGCCTCTTTAGCTAAGTAGGCTTATAAAAAATCCTTGGTCTTTTCTATTTAAGAAAAAGTCTGGCCTGGTCTGAGCCTATATAGGCTAGGTCGTAGGTTCTTGTTAGTTAGCCTGACTTATTCTCACCCCTACCTATAGCCTATCTATATAAGGTCAGGCCAGGCCAGACCTATTTAAAAAAAACGTCAGGCTTAGGCTTTTTTAAAAGCCTATTTAACTAAATAAACCAGGTTTAGGCTATTAAAAGCCTTATATGTTGGCCTATATTTTCAAATATATTTAAAATAGTCTAAACAAACTGACTTATGCATAAATATATTAGAAAAAAAATGCTAAATAGGCTGGCCTACATATGCATATATATTAGAAAAAATGTTAAATAGGTTGGCCTATATATGCATATATAGACCGGTGTACAAGACTTCTTAAGTAATATGGATCAATTGAAAACCTTAATAAGAAATACGCTTTTAGACCAGACTACACTTTCAAAAAATCCAGGCCAGACGACAAAAAAGCTTAGAGTAGGCCATAAGCCACACTCAGGCCTTGTAAATTTATTGTAGGCTAGACTCAGGCCTTCTAAAGCTTAACATAGCCTAACATATTTCCACTCCTAGCCATAACGACCACATTTAGACAATGAGACAATGTCGTGAATGCTTATAATGCTTAGACTTATATATATATATATATATATATATATATATATATATATATATATATATATATATATATATATATATATATATATATATATATATATATATATATATATATATATATATATATATATATATATATATATATATATATATATATATATATATATATATATATATATATATATATAATCGAAGATGGGAAACTGGATACGACTACTAGTGAGTTAACAACGATGTATAATTTTTTTTGTTACAAAATCAAAAATAGTGTGAGAATTGGCAGTTGCGAAGAACTACGGTGAATAAGAGCTTCTGATGCGGTGGAGAGGGGGCTGACTAACAAACTTAGTACTTCAACACGCAACTTACTATGTGAGAGAAAATAATGAATGAAAAATGGATTTAAAGATGTGTACCTAAAACTCACATGGTTTCTATTAATTATGGAGAGGTTATAACAACATGTTGTTTGTTAGGCGTGTAATGTAGGGAGCCGTTGGATATATCTGAGACATATATCACTTGCATTTGTTTGTAGGGTATCTCCCACATGCTAAGAAGGTTCTAGACAAACTACAACTCTGTCTGAGTAGTGGGTCGTGAACCATTAGGGTCAGCCCATAACAATTATCGCCTAAACCCTTGATTTAGCATGGCAATAGAAGGGTTCGTCATATATGTCTCAACGACCAACCGCTCCTTCAGCTGCTCTAGAAACTCAAGAGGAGACATTATGGTCTTGGGAATTCGCACCTTTAATGTGTGTCATGTCCTTAATTTCGTTTTGGAGGTATTCTTATAATGACCCTTGGGAACTGGAACATTTGAATGTTGCATGTAAGTGAATTGAAACATTGATAGGGTCTACATTCCCCATTATGCGACAACACAATTTTTGTAGAGTCAGTTTCCTGTTTTTTGAGGTGTCTTCCTTGTTTCATTGTAATCTTCTTTCCCTCGTTACTTCCCTTTCTTGTGTCTGGAGAATATTGTATCTGTAATGAGCCAAAGGTTAAAGGAAGATGTTCTTGCTTCATGGAAGGATTCTGTTTATTCTTTAGTTGTTTCTATTTTTCCTGAAAGGGTATTTTTGATGGGGCCTTTCTTGATGTTTGCCCGTTTTTGGATTGGGGTGTTTTTACCCTTAGTGAGATTTAAATGATCTATAATGAGCATGGTGATTACGCCATCCCTTTCTACGAGTGAATTTTCTCAATCCTGGTCTTTGACTTCCGTTCAATGACTTCGAGATGAAATTTCTTAAGTATTGGTGAAGATATTTGAAAGAGAGGTCTTCTCCGACCCTTTTCTTTCATCTCTTCAGACTCCAACATGACCCTATAACTCAGGAACGAGTCTGTGGCTTAATTTCCCTAGTTCCAACTATTTGTGGCTTCGGGAATTTTATATAGAACTTAAGGCTTTTTGAAGATCAATTCTTCCTAGTTACCTCCATCCTCTCGAAGGCTCGTGCAATGGTATGTGTTTTCAGAGATGAAGCGGGGAATAAATGTATCGAGTTATTTCCTAAGTAATAGAATGAGAGTAATTTCCTTATGGGAAATGAGTTGTATTCTTATAAACGGTAAGTTTTTTCTCAGGAAGAGTTGTATCTGAAGAAGTGGCTAATGAGTTTCGTCAAAGATCTAGGTTAACCCAGGGACCTTACCCCTATGGATGAAGCTTCCAAAAAATTGCTTGAATCGCCTCATCGACACCGCTTACTAATTGATGCACCTATTAGGGAGGAAACTAATATTATTTTCAAAAGTCTTAAAATCTTTTGGCTTCTTCATGCTTTAACTCGTTTACTTATGATGTATTTATTTTTGTAACGATTGTGTGTTGATTAAATGAAGGATGAGGAAGCACTCTATATTTTATAGCGGGGAATTCGGCTAGGGCAAACTACAATAAGCCCTTCCAATACTTCGGAGCTCTTTGGGTTTCTACTCCTTAAGGTTCATTGCGTACATCAGATCCTCCAATCTTTATGTAGCTTGTGGGGTAAAGTCCACACCCTTCTAAGGAACACCAGGTTCTTCCTTCGGAGGAGGAATTATAATACTTAGCCAACATATTCAAGCATGCCTTTGAGGAAGAAATATAAAATCTAACGCATTATACTTGACATATATCTACTGCTGTAGCCATTGGTGGAGCCGGCCATTGGGAGGTACTTTAGTCTAACCTGCAATGCGGAGATAAGCTTTGTCTTGAGGAAAATGCATGTAGTCTGAAGCTCCAACAAGATACTTACCTATAAGACATACAGACAACCTACACTTATCTTAATAGGATCGGTGATGCTTTACGCGCCTTTAATCTCCTTGGCTCTCTTGCTGACCAGATGACTCTTTTGTAGAGGGGTGGTGCAAGGAAGGTGAAGCGACTAGCTTTTTCCTAGGCTTCTTTGATGCCTACTCAGGCCTCTCTTTTTATGGATCAAAGAGATCTAGAGTATATGCATCTTGAGAATGCTTTTGTGGCTCAACGTTTAACTAATTATTTTGTTTCTAGCCTTGGGCTGTTTCAGAGTCTTTTGAGAATGCCTTGCAGCAAGTGGAGCATTTCTATCATCTTCTGTGTATCTTCAGGGAGTGGCTTTAGCTAGATCAGATGCTCAAGTATGAGAAGGTATTTTATCTATTGTGTTAGCCTTCTCTCCCTTTTTTTCACATCATGTGCGTAAAGAATACATGTAATGAAAAATGGATGTGTTTTTTGTTTATACCTACCTGAGGTGTGTCTGTTTGATCCCGGATGTGGAGTTCTAGATTTCATGCATTTCACGACCAAAGGTTGAGTTGCCTTCCCCTGCCAAGGTGAAAAACTGATTTGAGGTCGATGTATGGCCAACCCAACCGACCTCTAGAGTGGCTAGCTGCTAAATGAGGACTGTTATTTCCATTTGATATGTGCTTTACATTATGGGGATCTGATTTTTGTGGTCGCACGTGCTTGACATTTGCGATAACATCTCTATGTGTTTGTGTATGTGATTTACGTTGGAAGGATTTAATTGAGGTAGTCACACACATGTGGCATTTGTGACAGCACCCCTTAGTATTTGTGTTGGGGCTTTGATCCCCCCTATCGTACCCTAAAATCGTCATTACTTTACACAATCAAAAGAAATAAATATTTCAAAACTTGTAATATAGATCAATGAATGAATCAGAGGCAATGATAATGATGATAAAATCATTGTTTTACTTGTCATCCAATCATTTGATGTTTTCATCTTTAACTTTTGTATTGCTTGAATAATTTATATGGTTAGTTATATCATAATCTCTTTTTCTATCTCTTGCATGGGGCATGGTAATATGGTGGAGCATGGTTTCCCTAGTCTCTCTTGAGTCTTTGAGGAGGACTCTGGAGCTTCCTAATCTTCAGGTAATTTTGATATTTCGGAGCCTCGTCTATTCTCTACACGGTTGACTCAGGGATGATGGTTCGACTTCTATTTGACATCACTTCTTGAACGATGTCACCTTGCAGAGGTGCATTGTAAAGGATTTGTTCGAGATGATGCAAAGTTTCCTCTATTGCATGCGAGTTCTGTTGTCAGATGATGTTGTACATGATCTCTGCAATTCATTAGATCTTTTTATCTCGAGGTTACCTCATAACAGTTGGAAACCACACAAGACTTATAGCTATGAACTTGGTGGCAATATCAAATGCCTAACTCAAGGTACTAGAGTAGATCTAACGATCTGAAAAGCTTAGAGCATATCAAATGCAGTATATTATCCGCTACTTGGTTTGCAGTTCCTTGAGGAGGAGCAAAATGAGGTTGGTTGAGTGCTACTTAGCAGTGGAGGCTGCGGTAACAACTTCGTGTACTACGGCAGAACGAATGGCTCTAGATCCACCTATTGATAAAAAATTATGGAGGTCAGGAATATGGAAATTCAAGAAATCAAGGCTATATATGAAGGCGATTTCTATCACGCCAGATACTGGTAGCATATGCTTGAAATCATGAGAAGGAGAATCTCTACTTTGTTCAACTCATTTCCTTCATTTATTTTCTCTAATGTTTCTTTCTTCAAATTGTTGAACTCCTATCATTTCTTCCAAGAGAGGTTTTATAGTCACATCTAACATGATTTTGTGCATCTTGGATCATGGGATTTTTTTGATTTCATGAATGTTGGCCCAAAATAATCGACATAATTCTTTCCAGTTCTTCCATTTCGTATCATTCTAGAATTAGGTACATTCGACATGTGTGGGACAAGGTGTAATGTGGCAGACTGGTGGCACATGCATTTCATGAAACTGTGGTTGAATCTGTCCTTTGCAGTTAAAAAGCATTGTAGTGGATGTACTATGGTATCGAGTTTTTTCCTCTAGTGCCTTATTCTTATCCGTTTGAATTTTGAACCAAGTGCCTTTCATTCTTCAGATTTCTGCCACGTAAGCCTACAACCATGAATGATCACTCTCTATATCCTCTATTACATCCTTTGTTATGCCCATTCTCTCTTCTTAAATTTAGACACTAAAGCGCTTCTCATAATTGTTATTCCAGGCCTTATCAGAAGTTAACTCTACACAAGCATCAAACACATAAATACTAATAGAAGAGATCACCTATTATGCTCTTTTTAAACTAATATAAAACAACAAAACGCAATAAGTTAAGCTACTAAATATTTAAAATATAAAGATAAATCCAAATATTAAGCTTAATAACTCACAAATTATGAGTAGTCACAGGGTAGACAGGTTAGGCTGTTATGACCCCTCATACGACTTTTGCACCTGCCCCAGCTACTAGGGCTATTGCAGCTGCCCCCGGGGTTGATCAACTTACAAGCTCTGCACTTTATCTATGGAAGACCAACCACAATCTCCTACTCGATTTCCTCCCATTCTAACTTATTGGATTCCTCGCATTCATGAGGAAGTTATTTATGTTGTCTCTACGGAGAAAAAATGATGTCAATATGCTTCCAAGGAGATGGAGCTTCCTTATAAGGTCACTGTAATATCCTAATTTTTACCCGTAAGATCCCATATATCATTTGCATCTCATTCCACAAAAAAGATCACAAGCTTTGGTTCTCTTGCCTTCCTTTGTGTGTTTATTCTTGAGAGATCACTGGGCACCCTTGTTTTCTTGTGTGTTTGATATTTGTTTATGTTTATGTTTGCTAACCATTAATTAAAATCCAAAAATATGTTTGTTTTCTTTTTCTTTACTAACTCTTTTTCAGGAAGAATTTGGACCAAAGATATCAAATACCAGTCCCTCAGTTCGAATGAATTTCATCTGAAAAAAGTCAAAGTTGATCGACAAGCAATTCAAAATCATTTGATCAAGAGTTTCTCAAGATTTGGTTGATTTTTATTCAAGAGACTCCAAGGTTCATATGTTTATTTCCATGCCTTCTTTGACAAGTCATAAAAATCGAACCAGAGCCAAGACATCACATCAAAAGGCAAAATTTCACAATTTTCACTATGTTAATCAATTAATACATTTGCACATGCAAATGGTTAATCGATTAACCTGTGCGCATTTTGTGAAAATTGGCCAAATTCAAATTCTGCAGCATTTTTAGCACCAAATTCAAATGTTGCATTATGATAATATTCTAGATCACTTCATTTTTATTCCCCTACCTAATCACCATTGATTTCCACCATACACCTTCACTAATCACCATTTGATCTTGATTTTTCCTCCAAATTTAAATTCCAAGCCTAATTTTGGTTCCAAACCACCAATATTTCCAAGCCTAAATCCTATAAATAGAGGCCTCATTTCATTCATTTCACAAGCTTTTGATAGCCAAATTCACCTTGTCAAATTTCTTCTTGAATCTCAATTTTCTCCAATTACCAAATTCACCAAAGATCTTTCTTAGTTTGAAAGTTAGTAAGTTCATCATTAGAACTTACTAATCTTTGAGCTAAACCTTCATCCATTCACTTTTTCATCATCAATTTCAGTAGATCAAGGCTTTTAAGTGTGTGTCATACCTCAAATTTTGACCCCTACATTCCATTATCATTCTAGGTGCATCAAGCATATGTTATCTAACCCTAACCTCTTTCAAGTTAGTCTTTGTCAAGATGCAGATGAATTAGGGTTTCAAACTGTTAAAATCAAGAATCCTATGGACTGACCAGTCAAGGTTTTGGATTGATCTTCTACATATCAAGTCTTCACATCACCAAGAGGTTCATATCTTACCAAGGACAAATGTTATTTGAGGTTGTTACCAAAAGAATTGAAGCAGTGCTGTGCAAAACCCTAATTAGGGTTTCTAGATGAAAAAGTCAACTGTAGTTTGACTTTTGGTCTAAATGGGTTTCCAAAGCTTTAACCATGGTCCACGATGTTTATATGACTTACTGAAGTCCCCTCAAGAAGTATGAATGGTTCAAAAAACCCCAGAACACTAAGGATCGATCATGAAGATTTCAACTGATCGGTTCGTCTGTTTGGAAAGTCAACTCTTTGACTTTTAGGGTTTTGACCCTAAATTGAAGCAATCAAGGTTTCCAACATCATGTTATGCCTAACTAGTGAGTTTGGTGAAGATTTAATCAAGATTTAATGGATAACTTGTGAATCAAGAAATTAGGGTTTACGAAAAATCCCAATTACAAGCTTATTTGGAATGGTCATAACTCTCAAACTGCACATCCAAATTGAGTGGTCCAAAGCTGGTTAGAAAGCTCTTGAGAAATCCTACAAAAATTTCATAGATAGTTGATTTCCAAAATTGCATAGATTTTGAGTTATGAGCTCATCAAGTTGTGAAGGATTTCCACACTTAGAAACATTTCTTGTTTTTTGACTTGTAAGTCAAGTTTTGCAGCCAATTTCATGAAGATTTTTGACCTAATACCATTTGGAATCTAAACGTAAGACAAACATGAACATTGTAGATCATATTTGGGGCTTTTTAAAAAGTACAAGGGCATTTTCACATCCTTTGTGGTTAGGGAGAACCGAAGAGAGCAAATTAGGGATTTTTCATGTCACAAAACCAAGTTCAGCACTTGCATTTTGATGCATAAACCACTCAAACCTCTTCTAATCACTTGTTTAGCTCATTATATGATGTTTAGGTACTTAATTGATGATATTACAATGGATTACCACGAGCAAAAACCAGAGGTTGGCTTTTTTGATTTGTTTATTCAAGCTAGTGGATGCAAGTGGCAAGGAGAGAGAAAAGTTTTGCATTTTCTGCTACAACTCACCTGCTTCATCAGCTACTATTTTTCCTTCACTTCATGTCAACTATTTGCAGGCTATTGATGATGTTGAAACACATAGGAAGGTTGCTCATGCTCAGAAAAGAAATCCCAAGTTGGATTTGCTCATTTTGCCTCCAAAAAGGGCGGACTTGGCAAGTTGGCACAATCTGCCCATACCTCTCATTCTCCAAACTTGCCTATAAATAGAACACACTCATACATCCAAAAAACACTAGAATCAACTAGAAACCAATTTTAATCTCTCTCATTTCTCTGATCACCATCTTCTTGCAAGTGGTAGAAGTTGCTTCATTGTGAAGAGAAATCTGCCTTGCAAAAAACTCTGCCACAACTCAATACAGCCACCAAACACTTGAACCAACACCTCAAACACATCATATATGATGCATTGAAGCTGTCCAAACCCTCACATTCACCAGAAAACTTCACATTCCAAAAGTTAACTCCTATACCTTGAAAATTTGACTTTTCTACATCTTCATAGACCAAAACCAAACCATCCCTTTTCCAATAATTCTAACACTTCAAACACTCTCCATATAATTTTTTTGAACTCTCCATGGCATCATAAAAGTTCTGTAACACCATTTCCTAGAGTTTCACTTTGAAGCTTTTGGTGTTTTCTTGCATAAGAAGACACTCTGTCAAGACAGTGATCTTGGAGGAGTTCTCACCATTTGAACACTTTATTTGGAGCATATTGGAGCTGCTTGGATCATCATCCATCAACTAGTTATATTATTTGGTGCATTGACTTGAAAAATCTACAAGAGGTAAGTGTTCCAAATTTCTACTTTTAAGATCATGCTGAATATTGATGTACGCTAATTATGAACATGCTAGATGTACTTTATAGGTCATGTTTGAACCATTTCTTGCTCATAAACTTGGGTATTCATGATTGTCCCTTTAGTTTGGCTTGTTAGCTTACTTTAAGTGTCATTTGAATATGCTACTTGTTGATTCTGGTTAGGCATAGATGATTGGTGTTTGTAAACATCACTTATAGGTCATATGTGATCTGTTTCATCATTTAGTTGATGCTGAATTGGTACATTTCTGTCTGTTGCTTTGCTCTTTCACAAGCTTGCTATTTTTGCCACTACACATGCCATATGTTGAATTAGCTTGTCTATTGATGTATGATGCTTTTAATAACTCTCTATATGTCTCATATGTTTTGTTTGAATCATTACTTGCTGCTTAGAACATGTACATTGGACTGTCACATTGCTCTTGCACATAACATGTCTTTTTTAATGTTGCTATCGAGTTTTTCACATGGTGCATGATCTGAGAAAACCACCACCACCATTGTATTCCTTGTGAAAAATACATAATTTTTTTATTTCATCCATTTTAATTAAGTTTTGAGTGAGTTATAACCCTTCTTGCAAAATCTGCCTTGCCTTGGTTTTGCTTGCCTTGTTTTTTGCCTTAGTTGCCTAGTTTTCAAATGTGAATAACTTCTTTGATTTTTATCATTTTGACGCCACTCTTTTAGTACTATGCTCCTTAATATGTCTATTTTCAATGTGTGAAGAAAGAATTCAAAAGTTGTTATTTTTGAAACACTTTGGTCCACTTGAATGACATGATCCTTTTTAGGGTTTTCTTTGGCTTTCATGAACCTTCTTGACATAGTACTTGATCTTTATTATAATATTGATATTTTATGAATCATTTTTGAATGTATAACATGTTTATAGGTTTGAAAACACTTGGCTCTTTTGCTTTACCATGATTATACTTGCCTTTGTGAATGCATGAATGTGAAAAGTATGCCTTGAAGCTTCTTTGAGAACCATGATATGTTTCTTGATGTTGTAAACCCATGAACATGATCCTTCACCCCATCTTACTTGTTTATGTGTCTTTTTAGAACCATAACATGTTTAAGGTTGTTTCTTACCTTGGAAGTTACCATGAATCTTGTGTATCTTTCCCTTTGTGAAGTTTGAATCCATGCTTGAACTGTTGTTACTTTTCTTGCCTATCCATGATTGATTGTCATTAATTTGTCTTGAATATGATTAAATGTGTTACATTTGTGTTTAATTGATTCATATACCATATTTGGTTCAAGTTGTAACTTGTTTGCATGAGTTTTTGTTTGAATACCATTGATGAAAATGTTCTTGTTAAACATGTTTCATGCTTATCCTTGTTGGTTGTTACCTTCGTGATCTTTGAACATTGTAATGTTAAATCATCAAACCCTGGTTGTTACCATGCTTTTTATGTTCAATTTGTTAATTGATCCTACTTGTTTATCTTTATCTTTATCAAGTTTGTTTCCCCAGTGATGGAACTTGTCAGTTCTCATCAAGTTGCCTTGTTATCATCTTTTCTTAATGTTGTCACATGCTTGCCCTTATCTTTCTTGGTTGTTACCATGACTTTATATGTTCATCATGTTTGAGTGAATGCATATGTGTGTTTAGGCTTTGTTAAGCTTCCCCAAGTGATGTAGTTTGTTAGCTCTCATCCAGTTGCCTTGTTATTCCTTATTCCAAAGGAAAGTCTTTCTATTGCATTCATTGTCTTAGATAGCTCATTACACCTCCCCTTGACTTGGTTAAGTCATTAGGTCCTTTAACTTAGTTAAGTTAGAACCTATATCCGTTAGAATTTGATTTAACTCTAAAGACCTACCCCTTGTTAGGAGTATCCTTCAATTAGAACTTTAAGATAGAGTTTGTTAACTCTATGTAAGGATCATTGTCATGATTACTTACTCCCCTCTTGGCTTTTGTCAAAGTCAGTCCCCTTGAGTGCTAAACATAGATCTAGAGAGTTTTGTTAAACTCTATACAAACATTGTTATGTTTGTTCCCCCCTGGAGTCTTGACCATAGTCAAGTATTCGTCATCCCTAATCAGGTGAACTATGGTTGCTCTGATTCCATCCTAGTAAGGATACGTAGGCATAATATGCGATATCTTTGCGAGCAAACTTAGAACTATCCTTAGGTCTTTACCTCAAAATTTACCTTAACCTTGATCCCATGACCCTAGCAAACAACAACTTAGATAACTTAGCATACATATACACAAAAGGTTCCTGCAGAGTACTATATATGTTTAGGATGTGAATAACTACCCTAGGCATAACCAACCCCGACCCCCGAAACTCTAGCGTTGTTGTTACATCACGTAAAAGGTTTTTCTTTCTTTAACATTTCCTTTGGATAAATCAAAGCTCTGTGGTGAATTTCAATGAATTAATATTCAAGTTAATCAATAGCTTTATATCTGATTCCCACCGCAACAGAAATGGCTACTTCACTAGGGATAGATTGAGGGTTTAACCCACTTTGTGTGCTTGTATGCTATATCTTTGTATGTTTGCCTATACATGTACATTTGTGTATATATAATTGTATGTTCGCATTGGATCATTTGGGTGACATCTTGAGTGGTGAGATAAGTCCTAACCCGTACTTGAGCGTACATATTTGATAGGATGTGGTATGATCAATAGTTGACTGCTGGGAGTAGTCCTAACATGTTTGACATATGATGTAACCACGCTCAGTTGAGACCTCCTTGATATGATTAATGGTGTATGAGTAGTCATGCATTTCATTAGTTGTTTCAACCTGAGAGTCAGTGAAACTGAGGACCTTTAGTTACCCACTTACCCTACTTGGCCTTTTTAGGACGTAGTGCATTGATTATGAGGGAGTAGTCCCGAAATAGTTGTTACACGATACTACACTCAAACAAATTTATCTTGAGAATATTTTTGACCCATGTGAGTAGTTATGTTGGTTGATAACATCCGAAGGATTTATCTATGACTCTGGGAACTCTTGATAGAACCTATTCTGTAGGTATAATGAACACCTTAGTACATGTCCTTTAGGAGGGTATACCCTAGCTTCATGCTTATAACCCCGAACCTAGGACCCTTGCTTGTTAGCATATGTGTTTGTGTATTATGTATACTTGTATATATGCTATGCGTGCATCATGTCATCATATCATCATGGCATGTCATCTAGTTGTACGAGTTTTTTGAAACTCAACTGTCTTCTTTTTGCGAAACCCTAAATATCATGGATTTTGGGAAAAGAAACACTAAGAAATACAAATTCAAGAAATGTGATACAACGAAGTTGAGAGAGCTATGAATGTTGGTATCCAAATATTTTGGGAAAACATACTGGAAACTCATGAGTATTGTAAAGACTAGAATGGAAGAAGGGGTTCTTAGCACTTTGGTTTAGTTCTATGATCCGTTATACCACTGCTTCACCTTCTCGGATTACTAATTGATGCCGACACTGGAAGAATACTCTTACTTCATTGGAATCCCTATGACAGATAAGAAAGCGTTCAACGGCTTGGAGAAGTTACCCTCGCCGAAAGAGATTGCTGGTGCACTTCATCTAGAAGTATCCGAGATCAAAGCCAATTATGCTTCAAAGAATAGAGTTAAAGGTTTTCATTATGATTACTTATTGTAAAAGGCTACTTACCTTGCCAAGAAGGGTAGTATGGACGCATTTGAAGCGGTTTTGGTTCCATTGATATATGGGTTGGTGTTGTTCCCTGAGATAGAAGAATTTGTGAATTCAACTGCTATCGCGGTGTTCTTGAATGGTAATCCGGTACCCACTTTTCTAGGTGATGCTTATCATTCCATTCATCATAGGGCTCTTCATGGAAGAGGAATTATTATCTGTTGTACACCCTTGTTGTACAAATGGTTTGTCAATCATTTACCAAGGACGGACGCTTTTAAGGAAAATCCTAATGGTTGGAGATGGTCTCAAAGGATTATGTCTCTAACTCAAGCAGATATTCACTGGTATGATCCCGCCTATGATCGAGGGGTATACATTGACAAATGTGGTTCTTTTCCAAATGTACTGCTCCTGGGAGTACAAGGGGGAATCAACTACAATCCCGCTTTGGCCAGACGTCAATTTGGATTCCCAATGAAGGATAAACCTAGCAACATCCTATTGTCTGGTTTCTTCTACCTTAACACCAAAGAAGAGGAGAGTTCAAGGAGCAATATGATTGATGCTTGGGAGAACATCCAGAAGAAAACTAAAGCTGACCTTGGGAAAAGGAATTGTGTAGACTTTGAGCCATTCACTCAGTGGGTTCAATCTAGAGCCCATGATCTCGAGATGCTCTACCTTCCTGAAAAGAATACGCAGATTGTCATCGTATCATCTTCCACCATCCCTATTGAAAATATTGAAGAATACCAAGAGGTCCTTGAGAGAACCAAGCTTAAAAGGGACACTTAGAAGGGCAAGTACCATACTCTTCATTCTGAGGTGACGGAATTGAAGAGAGAGCTAAAAGACAAGGATGAGTTGATTGAGTGGCTCAAATTCGCTTGATTAGTGAAGATGTGACAAAAGAGAATTTATTTTTCTCTAGCGTCAAGCCTACGCAAAGTACTCATGAGTATTAAAATATCCCACTAATTTATGGCGCCTAGAAAGGAATACTAGATAATTTGGTGATGGAGAACACTGTGCTGAAAAGACTGAAGAGGACGTGCAGATAGGACTCTTGTCAAATTTCTTGAACATAGGGCCTAGTATTCTCCTTTGATGTAACCTCACGTTTCTTGTATTGTACTTCAAAAGTTGTAACTTTTCCCAATATAAATGAAACGAGGATTTTGCTTCAATTTATCTTCTAAGTTTTGTAAAACCATTTGCATATAGCATCTTTGCATTGCATTTTTCATCTTGCTAAACATTCAACGAATTCAAAATCTTTTTTAGTAGATATAGTAATGGATCAAAGAAACAGGTTCGCATTCCCAAGCCTGAGGTTGGACAACTTGAGGATTTTAAGAGGCCTAGTAAGGAACTTTGCTGCTTTCGTCGCCAAGTATGGAGACCTGTTATCTTTACTAGACATGCAAGTAAATAAGGAAATGCTGCTAGCTCTCATAAAGTTTTATAATCCTCTTTACCATTGCTTCACATTTTTGGACTTTCAGTTGCTGGCGACTTTGGAAGAATACTCCACACATTTGAAGATTCCCATGACTTTTACACCTCACTATGGAAGAAAGAGAAGATCAAACAGGAGAGATGTTGCTGAGGCTCTACACCTGGAACCCACTGACCTTCCAACCTGTGTGGATATTAGAGGTGGGTTTACTGGAATTGAAGCATGACCATTTATGGAAAAGTATGAGTTTCATTATGACCATGGAGATATGGGAACCTTTGAAGTTGTACTAGCTTTCTTAATTTATGGCTTATATCTGTTTCCAAGTAGCCCCGAGTTCATCAGGTTAGAGGCCATCAAGTTATTGATTGTCAGAAATCCTGCTCCTACTTTATTGGCTGATACCAATTACACCATTCATCGGTGGAGGGTGTGTGATCTCGGACAATTTTCTTGCTGCACGACGCTCTTAAGCAAGTGGTTTATTTCACATTTTCCTAGGACGTTCTCTCTATGGAACCTAGAAGACAGTGATGCATGGGTTAGAAAGCTGGCTTCACTCACTCACTATGACATCAACTGGTATGATCTTGCTCATGGAGGAATAGTAATGTACGTAGATGTGGGGATTTCCCAAACGTACCTCTGATCGGCACCAAAGGATGTATCAGCCACACCCCTATCCTAGCCCGCCGCCAATTAGGATATCTAACTGAGGAAGAACCGGATCCAGCCTTGTTTGAAACTTGCTTCTATGAAAAAGGTATTGACCCGAATTTCGAAGCACAAGTCATATTTTCATGGCATCATCCCAACTTGTAAGGAATGACTGCCGTGGAAAACCCGAGTTGTCTCGCTTCAAAGGCATATTTGCT
Organism: Lathyrus sativus; assembly: GCA_963859935.3. Taxonomy (NCBI): domain Eukaryota; kingdom Viridiplantae; phylum Streptophyta; class Magnoliopsida; order Fabales; family Fabaceae; genus Lathyrus; species Lathyrus sativus. The sequence continues at coordinate 342,735,625 of OZ012738.1, forward strand.
TTGGTCAAAGGAGATAGCGCTGAAAATGTTCTACACCTGCTCTTATGACATTTCTCTGGTCCCGAAAGAGCTTTTGTATAGAGGAGAGTTGAGGTTCGCTTTACTCAAACCCGAACGAGAAAATGAAGAACTCTGGGAGCTGCTTCGTCAAGACCAGAGGAGGACAAGGCTGCAAGAAGGAGAGGGATCATCTTGTTAGAAGATCTTGGCCTTTTAATTTCTTTTTGTTTAGTTTGCACCCCTAGCTTTTGAGAATGTGTAACCTTCATTTTGTAAAATGTTGTAAAAGTTTCATTCGTTAATGAAAACTTTATGCTTGTGAGACTCCATTTGTTAATGAGAATTTGGTTAAATTTTCATTTGTTAATGATAAGCATCGCGTTGTTACATGTTGATGCATTAATTTTGTTCGTAAACAAACCTTTTGGTTTTCCTTGAATGTGTGGCTTGCATTTGCATCTACATCATGCATTTCATTTGCATTGCATTACATCGGTTCTCAAGCTCATCCTGTGCTTTGTTGCTGTCAAAAATCACGCCGAATACCCATTGCTACAATACCAGAGCTAGCGCTCAGAGAAGAATGGCTGATCAAGATCAAAGAATCGATCAAATCGACAACGACCTCGAGGGGTTACGTGGTGGCGTTAGCCAGATTATATAAGTCCTTCAAGTGATAAAAGCAAAAATGGACTCGCAGATTACAGTGGTATCTGAAATTAATAAAACATCGGTAAATCCTCCTCCAATAGTGACCTCAGCAACTGAGCATCCATTTGGTATCGCCAGGGATTTTATGCCACCATTCAGTAATGCCCAGCAATTCGAACTTCAGCAGCACTCTAATCCGCAGACTGTTCTGTTAATGACGGAATTCCAAAATCCTATCTACACTCAGGCAGGTGCTCAGGCAAAGGTATGGCCGATCTTTAACAATCATCAGCAGATATTTAATTTACCCAACGGTTCTGAGGTCGAAGATGAGAAATACGAAAAATTAAGGGTTGAGATGGATATAATGGCAAGACGGATGAAGGACATAGAAGGAAATAACATCTTTGGTTCCGATGCTAAGGACATGTCCCTGGTTTCGGGTTTGGTATTTCCTCCTAAGTTCACAATGCCAACATTTGAAAAATATGAAGGAGCGACCTACCCAAAGATTCACTTGATCATGTACTATCGGCGTATGGCCGCGCACATTGAAAATGACAAATTATTAATCCATTTCTTCTAGGACAGTCTTAAGGGTGCCTCTGCCAAATGGTACCTAAGTCTAGACTAGTAAAAAACCCATTGCTTCCAAGACTTGTATGACGCATTCATTCAACAATACAAATACAACACAGACTTGACGACATACCGTCGTCAACTCCTCAACATCACATAGAAGAGCTCAGAATCATTCAAAGAGTATGCGCAGAGATAACAGGCCCAAATTCTGTGAGAGGATGATTAGTAGCGTCACAGTGAACTTTTCCGATATTGCGGCCGTATGTGTAAAAGTGGAGGTAGGTTTGAAGAACAGAAAAGTAACAAGCTCAGCTAGTAGTACCAACACTAGCACAACGAAGAAGCCACCGAGCAATTTTCATAAGAAAAAAGAAGGGGAAACTAATGTTGTAATGTGTGATAGGAGGGTTCAGAGCAAAAGGAATCGCCCACAAAATCAACAACTATCTCTTCTACAACCATAACAAAACTACCAGTAGTACCAACAACAGCAGTATGTAGCCGCAGTCACACCAATTTTTCAACCTCGGCCAAATCAACAAAACCTTCAACAACAGGCGCCCAACGCCTACCAGTAAAATCATAATCAACAAGCACAACAACAACAAAGAGCTCCAGCTTCGAGGCCTACTTTCCATAATAGAAGGCCACGGATTCAGCCCATTCCTATGTGTTACAGTAAATTGTACCCCTTAATGGTTCAACAAGGCCTGATTCAGACAAGGAAATTGGGTCCTCCTCCAAACCCGTTGCCATATTTCTACAATCCAAATGCACGTTGTGCCTTTCATGAAAATGTTGCAGGACACGACCTTGAAGACTGTATAGCACTTCAACATATTGTGTACGAGTTGATTGAAAAGAAGATTCTCTCCTTTGAGGATAATCAGCTCAATGTGGAAAACTATCCTTTACCAAACCATGGTGGTGCCCATGCTGTAGAGGAAGATTTTGATATGAGAGTGATTTCCAGGGTTTCTGAAGTTAAAACTCTATTGACCGAGTTACACAAGAGATTGATAAAGGCAGGTCTAATCAAAGACTCTCATGAAGACTGCAGTAATTGTTATCATAATTTGTAAGGTTGTGACTTAGTGCAGAGGAATATTCAGTTGATGATTGACGAGGGTCTGCTACATATATGTGGGAAAAAGAGAAAAGAAGATATCTTGGTGATTGAACCTATATTCAATTTACCAAAGAAGTCTGAAAAAGTATCGGTATTCAACACTGCAAATAGCAAGTCCGCTTCTCCTGCTGCTGTGAGGCCTGTATTCCACAACAACCCCGTACCGACGGTTGGCCAGCCTAAGCCATGTTCTGATCCAAGAAAAGGACCAAGTCCCAATCCAAAGGCTGTATCCTGGAAATATAACCATTCCTAGTACGATATGAAAGCTGGGAGAAAGCATGAGGATGTAATAAATATTGTTGGGGCAAGCAAAATGGCCCACAGCGGTCGTATATATCAACCCAAAGCAACTATTACCATTCCCAAGGAAACTATTCCTAAGGAAACCTTCTCAAAAGAGCCTGTTATTATTGAGAAGTCAAAAGGAAAATAAGTCGCAAAGGAAGATGAAGAAGAGTTCTTGAGAATAATTCGTCAGAGGGACTATAGGGTAGTATACCAGCTCAATCAGATGCCATCAAAAATCTCAGTCATGTCTCTGTTGCTAAGTTTTCCTGCTCACTGAAAAGCAATGCTGAAAATACTGACACAGGCCCATGTAACAAAAGATATCATCGTGGGGCAGTTCGATTCCATTGTTGCTAACATCACAACTTGCAATACGCTGAGCTTCAACAACGATGACTTAACCACTGAAGGTCGCAAGCACAATCGTGCCTTGCACGTATCTGTCAAATGTGAAGATGGTACTCTCACTAGAGTACTTGTTAATACTGGGTCATCTCTCAATGTGATGCCTAAGAGAACATTGGCCAAGTTGGCATATAAAGGAGCTGTGATGAGAGCCACATCTCTGATCGTGAAAGCCTTTGACGGATCAAGAAGAATAGTAATTAGAGAAGTTTATTTGCCAACTATGGTGGGACCACAGGTCTTTGAGATCACTTTTCAAGTAATGGATATAAATCTGGCATACAATTGTTTATTGGGATGGCCGTGGATACATGCAGCGGGCGCTGTCACATCCATATTACATCAAAAAATGAAGATTATTATTGAATATCAATTGGTCATAGTACACGACTAAGAAGATTTAATGGTGAGAAATCTATCATCCTTCCGGTACATCAAATCTGATGACGATGCATTGGAAACAACTTTCCAAGCATTGGAAATTGCATACGCTGAATTGATTGAGGACGCTGTTGTCACATGCGGGCCATCTTTCGTCTCTGTCCAGAGTATCAAAAGTGCCATGAAAGAAGGTCTTCCTCAAGGTTTGGGAGAAGTAATTAAGGTCAACGCTCGGGCAAAGAACAATTGACAAGGTTTGGGTTAAAAACCAATTCTGGATGAAGGATCAGAGATCGACGGCAAGCGCCTAAAGACCTTAAGAGAAACCTTTATGAGCGGCGACATTCAAATAAATGCCATCAAAGAAGATGCCGAAGTAAGCTGTATTATAACCTGGTATTCCGAGATGAAGTCGTTTTGTGTAATTGAGAGGCCGTTGAAGTTCCTATCATGTTACCACTCTTAAAGTAATATGTTTGTCTTGCTTGTTAGCTTTTTCTCTATTTAAAATCCATGGTCATGCCCGAGGCCAGTGGATCATTTTGTATGGGCCACACTTTTGCAATTAAAGATCAATCAGTGAATGAGTGTTTTGTTAAACTGCGATTTGTTGTTCATTATTTCTTTTTAACTCTTTTAAAAAAAGGAAAATGGAAATATTTTGAAAACCTAAAAAGAATTCATCATCTGCATCTCTTTGTGTGTGTTTGATCATTTAAACTCGTTAACACATGCAGAGAACCTCCATCACCCGCTAAATCTGATGATCATCCAGTTCTTTCCGACTTTGGTTCACCTGTATTCCAAGTTGAAGATGAGAGTGATGAGGATTTTTAAATTCCTAAAAAACTGATAAAGATGACTGAGTACGAGGATGCGTATCTTCAACCTTACAAAGAAAAAATGGACATTATCAACTTGGGCTCTGAAGAAGTAAAGAGAGAGGTCAAGATTGGGGTTTCGCTTGGGGCATAGGTTAAGGACAGATTGGTAATGCTTCTCAAAGATTATGCGGATGTGGTTTCTTGGTCCTACCAAGATATGCCTGAGTTGGACACCAACATTGTAGTTCACAATCTCCCTCTTAAACTTGAGTGTCCTCTAGTTAAGCAGAAACTTCAAAGATCCAGACCCGACATGACTCTCAAAATCAGAGATGAGGTTAAAAAACAGATCGACGCAGGCTTTCTGGAAGTTTCTAAATACCCTGAGTGGGTGGCTAATATTGTACCAAAGTTAGAATGTTAACAAAGCTAGTCCGAAGGATGATTTCCTTTTGCCGCATATCGACACTTTGGTGAATAATACAACCAACTTTACAGTACTTTCATTCATGGATAGCTTCTCCAACTATAATCAGATAAGAATGGACCCAGCTGATATGAAAAAGACAGCCTTCATCACACCCTAGGGCACTTATTGGTATAAAGTTATGCCTTTTGGTTTGAAAAATGTTGGAGCCACATACTAACGAGCCATGGTGGCACTATTTCATGACATGATGCACCAAGAAATTGAGGTTTACGTCGATGATATGATTGCCAAGTCTCAGAGCGAAGAAGATCACCTTGATCATTTGTTGAAGCTATTTGAAAGACTCAGGAAGTATCGATTGAGACTAAATCCTGCCAAATGTACCTTCAGAGTCAGATCTGGAAAACTACTCGACTTTATTGTTAGTTAATATGGAATCGAGGTAGATTCTGGCAAGGTACGAGCTATTTAGGAAGTGCCTGTCCCATAAACTGAGAAGCATATCAGAGGTTTCCTTGGTAGATTGAATTATATATCCAGGTTTATCTCCAACTTGACTCCTACTTGTGCGCCAGTTGCTACGGAAAGATCAAGCAGTTGTGTGGAACGAGGATTGCTAGTCGACATTTGAAAAGATCAAAGGATACCTCCAAGAGCCTCCAACATTGATCCCTCCTGTGCCTGGAAGGCCTCTCTTTATGTACATGACTGTGCTCGAGGAATCGGTGGGTTGTGTCTTGGGCTAAACGGATCAGTCGGGGAAGAAGGAGCATGCGATTTACTACTTGAGCAAGAAATTCACTGATTGTGAAAGTTGTTACTCTCCATTAGAAAAAGCTTGCTGCGCTCTGGCTTGGGCAGCCAAACGTCTGAGGTAGTACATGATTTGTCACACTATTCTGTTGATATCCAAAATGGATCCGATAAAGTACATATTTGAAAAACCTGCTCAGACGGGAAGACTTGCAAGATGACACATGCTCTTATCAGCGTATGACATTCAATATGTTGCTCAGAAGTCAACAAAAGGAAGCATCTTGTCAGACTACCTTGCTGATCAACCTGTTCAATATTATCAGACGCTTAAATTTGACTTCCCCGATGAAGATATCATGCTTTTTTACAAAGCCAAGGAAGGACCTGGCCCCGAGGAGGGTCCTGAACCTGGCTCCCATTGGAAAATGATGTTTGATGGTGCACCCAACAAAAGAGGCCACGGTGTTGGTGTTGTTCTGGAAAATCCGACTGGTGGCTACACTACTGTTACTGCAAGATTGTGCTTCAAGGGTGAATGGAAGACCCGAGATGAAAAACTGATTCCTTACAAAGACTATATTTTGGAGATGATCGAGTATTTTGACAAAATCACTTTCAAACACGTCTCAAGATTCGAAAACCACATAGCAGATGATCTGGCTATGATGGCTGCTATTTAGAAGGTTCAGTTTGTCAACGAAGCTCCCCTAATTAGCATTGAAAGGAAGGCTGCACCAACATACGTTATGATGGCTGAAGAAGAGTCTGACGGAAAACCTTAGTTTTATGACATCAAAAATTACCTTTAGAGTCAAGAATATCCTGCCGACACCTCTAAACTTGATAAAAGGACTTTGCGAAGATTGTCATCCAAGTTCTTCATTAGAAATAATGTTCTGTACAAGAGAAATCACAACATGGTCTTACTCATATGTGTTGACAGTAGAGAAGCAGACATGTTGATGAAAGACATTCATGAAGGTGCCTTCGGTACTCATGCAAGCGGCCATGCCATGGCAAAGAAAAGTTTGATACACTGAATCTCATTAACAAGAAAAGGATGAAAACAATGTGCCACAGTTAGCTATATCAGAAGAGAGTTAAAAGGGCATTCGACAAAAGAGTCCAGGTTAAAGAATATAAAGAGGGTGAGTTGGTACTCAGGAAGATTCTACCAGTGCAGCGAGACATGCAGGTAAAGTGTATGCCAAACTACGATAACCCATTCGTTATGAAGATTGTTTTTTAGGAGGCTCTCTTATCCTTGGGACGATGGACGATGAACATCTCCAACATCCCGTGAACTTAGATGTAGTAAGAAAATATTATGCCTAAAAAACCTTCTTAGTTAAAAACTGGAAAGGCAACTTAGGCAAAAAAAAAAGGGGCATCCTGGTGGATCATAACCTATGAAGGAGATTCAGGAAAGAATTAGGGATAAAAGAAAGAAAAACTCGCTAAGTCGAAAACCTGAAAAGGCGGCTTAAACAAAAATGAGCGTCCTGGTGAATTGAAAACCCAAAAGGGCGATTCAGACAAAAGTTAAGGACAAAGGCATTTTACTGCATCAGGAGTTGTTACTACTGCAGAAGGTCGTCAAAGAGGCTCACTTTCCTCTACTCTCATCAAAGGCAGTGATTCACACAGACTCTTAGCTAGTTAGGACTGAATTATCGTTGGATTTAAAACCTTTTCCCATATTGCCATTTTTCCAATTGTTAATGTTCCATGGGACTTTTGCCTTTTGCAAGTCTCCATCTTTGAATGAAATCAGATTTGGACCAATTTTTGTATATGCTCTATTGATTGCCCTACCTTTTTGTTATGCAAATACATCACTTATTCGTTAATAATGATTTTTAAAGGCAAACGTTTTTTTGAAACAAAAATTGTTTTGGAGAAAGTTAATTAACAAGCAAGTCGTAACTTTGATTGTGACATGACGGTGTAAAATTAGACTCCTCTCATAAGGACAGAATAGTTGAAACCTTGATACCATCATTTCAGCAATATAAGGTCTATAGAGATTTCTTTCCCCACACCGTCGTGCTATGAAGTTTCAATATCTCTGATTAGTTATTTTATCTGCTGTATTGAAGTTGTGACCTCTCTCTGGCAAGTTTGCAAGAACATGGATAGTTTCCTCTCTCGAGGATTAAGACCATTCTCCAGCATTGGGATTCAGTGTGATTCTTTTTTCCTTCGGTCTGATAGATGGTTATCTAACTTTTGTTTCCTTCTCCTGCTGAGTCGTTCGACATTGCATTTGCATCATACCTTTAGCATATTCATTTTTCAGCATACCTTTTGTTTTGGTTTGTTCTGGTTGTGGCCATTGTGATCCAGACAAAAGATTTTCTTTGTTAAGAATCTATCGGGTCTTCCTTCTCCAGTAGTTACTGGATACCATCTTGAGATCCTTTGGTCGTTACCAAACTCCTTTTCTTCAGACCTCTTGTCACGGGCTTACCCTTTGGTGGTTACCTTAACTTTGTCAAGTTATTCAGATTAGGTATTATTGTGATAAATACTTATATCCTCGGGAAGTCTAGTTGTGACTAGAAATAAACCGGTCGCTGACCCCTATCTGATACTGCTAATTGGTGGTTACCAAATTTTAGTCGTTACTAATGTTGCAGAGATTGAAACTCAGATAAGTCCTCCGCTTGAAGAGAAAGAGATGACCAAGATCTTCCTAAAGACTTTGGGTCCGTTTTACTATGAAAAGATGGTTGCAAGTGCTCCTAGCGATTTGACGGAAATGGTTAATATGGGAATGAGATTAGAGGAAGTTGTCCGTGAGGGACGTCTGACCAAAAAAGGTAGTTCTGAAAAAAGGACAGAGAAACCAATGCCATATCTCAAGAGACTTTTATAAGACGCATGGTTGTAAACAACAATGGTAATCATCATCAGCAACAAGTAGCTTTTGTTATGCCCGTCATTAGTGCTGCTCCTACCGCTCAAGCTGCATCTAATTATCAACCACAGTTCCACTTAAAAACATAACAAAATAGTAATCGAGGTCGTGTGCAGAAGAAAGCGCAATTTGATCCCATTCCAATGTCATATGCTGAGTTATTTTTGGCTTTGATAAAGAAGAATTTGGTTCATAGCCGTGATCCGTCGGATGTTCATACAGATATTCCATGGTGGTATAAGCCAGAGGCCCATGGTGAATTTCATCAGGGCGCCCCTGGGCATGATATTGAAAATTTCTATCCTCTGAAATACGAAGTGGCAAAGCTTGTAAAAAGTGGCATTCTGTCTTTTGAAGATACCAATCCCAATGTGCAATCAAATCTGTTGCCTAAGCATGGTAACCTGACTGTCAATATGGTATATGGGTGTCCTGGTACATACCATATTTTTGATATTCGTTGGATTCGGAGGTCACTTAATGAGATGCACGCTACTTTGAGCGAAATCCATGATATTGAGCATGATTATGCTGATTGTTGTATTTGTTCTATGAACCCCTGTGGGTGTTTGATTTTAAAGAGGGATTTACAAAAGATGATTGATCAAAATTTGATTCAGGTTACTGCAGACAGAAATGAAGTTGAGAATGAGGTGAATTTAATAGTTCCATGTTTCAACATCCCGGAGTGAGTCGTAATTTCTTACAATAGTCAGAAATATGTTGTCACACCTTTGGTCATCCGTTTGCCTGACCCGGTACCATATGAATCAGATAAAGTTGTTCCCTACAAATATAATGCTACTATGTTAGAGGATGGAAAAGAGATTCCCATTCCTTCTCTTCCCTCAGTTGTGACTATTATAGATGTAGGCCGTGTGACCAGAAGTAGTCGAGTATTTGCTAATGTACCCTCGAAGACAAGTGAAGATGTTGTGGGTAAGCAAACTCAATTAAAGACTTATTTTGAATCCGGTCAATCAAGTGATGTGAACTAGAAATCAGATAATGATGAGGTGCTGAAATTGATCAAAAAGAGTGAATATAATATGGTGGATCAACTTTTGCATACGTCGTCAAAAATATATATTCTGTCCTTGCTAATGAGCTCCGAGGCTCATCGAAAATCTCTGCAGAAAATATTAGAACAAGCTTATGTAGATCATGATGTGACTGTTAACCAATTTGCTAGCATTGTTGTTAATATCACTGCGTGTAATAATCTGAGCTTTTGTGATGAAGAGTTGACCAAGAATGGAAGAAAACATAATTTGGCTCTCCATATTTCAATGAACTACCTGGCGGAAGCTCTATCCAATGTGCTGGTTGATACTGGGTCATCTTTGAATGTGATGTCAAAATCTACTTTATCTAGATTTTCTTATCAAGGTACTCCTATGAGATTCAATGGGGTCGTTGTGAAAGCCTTTGATGGCTCGAGGAAGACTGTGATTGGAGAGGTTGATCTCTCCGTCAAGATAGGTCTGTGCTTATTCTAGATTACTTTTCAATAATGGATATTAGTCCTGCTTACAGTTGTCTTTTGGGATGCCCTTGGATTCATGAAGTCGGAGCTGTCACTTCGACACTCCACCAAAAGTTGAAATTTGTCCAGAATGGGAAACTTGTTGTTGTTGGTGGATAACAGGCTACGTTGGTGAGTAGTTTGTCATCTTTTTCTTATATTGATGTTGACGAGGATGTTGGAAATCTGTTCCAGGCTCTTTTTGTAGTTGATAATGTTGTTAAGAAGAATGAGGTATCCATGTCTTCTCTGAAAGTTGCACAACATGTGTTAGAGAGTGGCCAATTTGATGGATGGGGCCGAGTCATTGAGGTTGTTGAGAAAAAAGATAGAGCTTGTTTGGTTTTTGCATTTGGTTCAACCCGCAAAGAGGTGAATAATAGTTATCAGGTTTTTCGAAGTGCTGGGTTCATCCATGCCAAAGATCGTTCTACAGTTGCAATTCTTAAAGAATACTCTGAAGATCACATCTCAGATGGTTTTGAAAATGATTCCATTCCTGCTCAAGACTTGGAGCCCTATTTGGGAGATCCTGGATACGGTTCTGAGACAAAAGATGCATATGTACCCTTTTACTGCCCTCGACCGAGACTTAAGGAGCTTGAGTATGAAGTTTGTGCCATCATTGACGATGATCAAGAGGAGAAAACGACCAACTTTGTGACGCGTGAATTGATATGCCTGAATTGGATCAGTGTTGAAATTCCTACTGTTGTTCAAGTTTCAAATTAATTTGTTTTTGTTTCTTTCAAAAAAATCCATTCACTCTACCCAAGGCGAAAGTGAATTTGTGAGGGCTTTGTTTCAACTTTTATCATCATCCATAAAATGTTATTCTGTTTATCCATATTATGTTTTCCCTTTTTTCTTTATTCTGAAAAATAGTAATATAAAAAACCAAAAATAATAAAATAATGTGATAATCACTTTTATCTGCATAATATTTGAACTTCTTGTTCATATTCTAAAGTCAAACATAAATCATTATGCATATTGTTTGTTAAACCCATTGGAAATAATGACCCTATGCCCTCTCCCAAATTTGAGTTCCCTATGATTGAAGCAGAAGAAGAGGATGTTGAAGAAATTCCAGATGCAATTTCCCAATTACTTGAGTACGAGGAAAAGACCATTCAACCTCATGAAGAGGCGGCTGGATTGGTTAATTTGGGTTCCGATGATGATAAGAAAGAATTCAAGTTTGGGGCACTGCTTCATCCAGATGTTAAGAAGAGGATGGTAGAGATTCTTAGAGAGTGTGTTGACGTGTTTGCCTGGTCCTATCAAGACATGTCTGATCTTGATATTGATATTGTGGAGCACCATTTGCCATTGAAGCCTGAATGTCCACCTGTGAAACAGAAATTGAGAAGAACTCATCCTGACATGACTGTGAAGATTAGAGAGGAGGTTCAGAAGAAGATTGATGTTTGTTTTCTTGTGACTACTGAGTATCCTTAATGGGTGGCCAATATTATGCATGTTCCCAAGAAATATGGAAAAGTCTGAATGTGCGTTGACTATAGATATTTGAATAATGCAAGTCCGAAAGATGATTTTCCGCTGCCACACATTGATATGCTGGTAGATAATACTGCTAAGTTCAATATATTTTCTTTTATGGATGGATTTTCCAGTTATAATCAAATAAAGATGGCACCCGAGGATATGAAAAAAACAACATTCATTACACCCTGGGGAACATTCTATTATAGAGTGATACCCTTCGGTCTGAAAAATGCTGGTGCAATATACTAGAGAGCTATGATCACTCTGTTCCATGATATGATGCATAAAGAAATTCAGGTCTATGTAGACGATATGGTTTTTAAGTCAAAGACTGAAGAAGATCATATTAAATAATTATTGAAGCTGTTTCAACGTTTGAGAAAGTTTAAACTCCGCCTGAATCCTAATAAATGCACTTTTGGTGTTTGTTCTGGAAAGTTGTTGGGCTTTATTGTCAGTCAGAAAGGCATTGAAGTTGATCCTGGTAAAGTTAAAGCTATTCAGCAAATGCCTACGCCCAAAATAGAAAAACAAGTAAGAGGATTCTTGGGACGTTTTAACTATATCTCCCGATTTATATCCAATATGATTGCCACATGTGCGCCGATCTTCAAGCTTCTTAGCAAAGATCAGGGTTATGTATGGACAGAAGATTATCAGAAAGCTTTTGAAATAATTAAATAGTATCTTCTTGAACCTCCTATTTTGTCTCCTCCCGTGGAAGAAGACCTTTGATCATGTATCTGACCGTGCTGGAAGAGTCTATGGGTTGTGTTCTGGGTCAACAAGATGAATTTGGTCGAAAAGAATTAGCATTTAATATTTAAGCAAGAAGTTCACCGATTGTGAGTCTCGGTACTCAATGCTTGAAAAGACATGTTGTGCTTTAGCTTGGGCTGTCAAGCACCTCCGCCAGTATATGTTGAATCATACAAGTTGGTTGATATCTAAAATGGATACAATCAAGTATATATTTGAAAATCCTGCTTTAACTAGGAGGATTGGTCGTTGGCAAATGTTGCTGTCAGAATATGATATTGAGTACCGAACTCAAAAAGCGATAAAAGGAAGTGTTTTGGATGATCATTTGGAACACCAGCCAATTGATGATTATCAACCTATCAGGGTTGATTTTCCTGATGAGGATGTGATGTAACTAAAGGATAAAGATTGTGAGGAATCATTACCTGAAAAAGGGCATGAGCCTAGATCTCGATGGAGTTTGATTTTTTATGGAGCTATTAATGAGTATGGCAATGGTATTGGGGCGATTATTGTTACTCCTCTTAGTTCTCATATTCCTTTCACTGCAAGGTTGGTGTTCACTTGCACAAATAATGCGTTGAGTACGAATCATGTATTATGGGATTGGAAGAAGCTGTTGATTTAAGAATCAAGATCTTTGATGTATATCGAGATTCAGCTTTGGTGGTTAATCAGATTAAAGGGGAGTGAAAGACGCGTCAACCTGATTTGATTCCTTATCGTGATTATGCAAGAAGGTTGTCAACTTTCTTCAATAAGGTTGAGTTTCACCATATACCCAGAGCAGAGAATCGAATGGCAGATGCTTTAGAAACGTTATCCTTCATGATTGTGGTAAATCAGTGGAATGATGTGCCAAAAATTGATGTTATGCGCCTTGATAGACCAACTCATATGTTTGTAGTTGAAGAGGTTGTTGATGATAAACCTTGGTATTATTGTAACACCCCAAAATTTTACCATCTCTTCTTTTGTATCTTGGCTTATGTTTCATTTCATTTTCATATTCATTTTTGCATAACATAATTCTAGACAAGGTATCAAGGTATCATGGTTTGTTTCTCAAGAAGAAGAGCACGATTCTTCAACCTCAAGCAAGGTTTTCTTCTTGAATTTATGGAATTATCAAGCCCCAAAGGTCCCTCATCATCAAGCTTTATTCAGGGCAACATCATTTCAAGATCATATGTGACTCACCATGTCTTATTTTTCAAGGAATGTTCATGAGATTCAAAGTTGGTTCAAGGTGTTTGACCTAATTTAACAAATTGTGGATGCTATGATCAAATGGGCATAACTTATTTAGTTTTCAACATCTTAAGGTGTTTCTTTTTCTAATGAACTCTTCTCATAACCTCCAACCAACTCTCTTTGTAGGGAAAAGTCCAGTTGTGCTTGGAAAGTCATCAAAAGTATGGAGACATTATAGGTCATTTTGAGTTTTGAAGAGATTTTCTTACCAACTTCTAAAGGTAATAACTTGGTCAATTTTCATCATTTGAAGCCCATTATTTTTTTTAAAAAATGAACTTGAAGATGTCCTCTATAACTTTGATTCAATATGAAAGTTCCAAAAACCTATGGAAGACCTTGGATTTTATCAAAACATTATAGGTCATCTTTTGTCCTTAAAAAGACTTGAAATTTTTCTAAGTGTTTTGTGAATTTGATCCTTTTTATGCAAGCTACTTTGAAGATTCATATCTCTCAGCTCAGATTGCCAAATCAATAATTTCTTTTCACATTATAAAGATTACATCTCCCTCTATCCAATGCAGGAAGAATCAACTCATAAAGCCCTCTACATTGTGAGAATCGTGGTTGCAAAGTTTGAATTTCAAAGTTGAGTTTTCACTTGAAGTCAAAATTGAATTTGGTGAATGTGACCTCTAATCACCAAATTAAGGCACGAAATCAATTTGAACATGATTAACAAACTTGCCTGAGCTAATTAGAGCATTGAAACACAAGTTTTGGATGAGTTTTGGCATGCTGCAAATCACACTTTGCTCATGACACAGGTGTGCATGAATTCACTTCAAATTGAATCATTCACCCTCCCTCAGCATTTCAAACTTCTCTCCTATAAATAAGGACTCGATTCCACCCATTTTTACAAGCTTTGATAGCCAGAATCACCCTGCTGAGATCCCATTTGAACTCTTAAGCTTGAATTTCATTTTTTCAAATCCACATCTTAATCACTCAAAATCTCCACTAAGTTAGCTTCATCATCATTCAGTGAAGCTAACCAACTCAAGAACTTGAAGAATGGTGGTCTGAATCAAGCTTGGTGACTCCAGTTTCAGAGCTTCAAAGTTGAGCTTCAACAGGTACAATTCTCAACCATTTTGATTCAAATTTGTTGCTAATATGTAGTACTTAATGTGCTGTTGTTATTAGGATTGTTATATTTTAGTTATAGTTGAGTTTATCTTGTTAATTTTCAAATTTGTGTTTTGAAATTCATCTAATTTTTTCCAAATCGAGTGAGCTATATGCAAAAGAAATTTGGCACGATGATATGGTTGAGATCGTCTTGAAAAGACGCATCAAATGAAACCACTACGAGCTTCAATGGTTATGGTTTGAAGAAACTATGATTTTCTGCAAATCTCTGCAGATTTCAAGTGGCTGGAGGTTGAAGATGATGAGCTGGCACCATCTGAACGTCCAACATGCCACTTGTTTTAATGGTTGGATGTGATGAGTTTGACTATGATCCACCATGGTTGCGTGCTTCTAGACAATCAAATTAGCCACGTCATTTAATGAAGAGAAATCCAATGCGTTGTGTTTTTTCATTGGTTTTTATTTTTGGTTTTTTTATTTTTCATAATTATTTGGATTTTTTGCTTGATTTTATTTATTTTAAAATTTTTTTGGGCATTTTAAAATTGTAAGAAAATTAGTAGATGATCCAATGATGGTATCTAACCTATGGTGATTTTTTTGGATTCCTATTTGTGTTCTAACTATTTTCCATCCTTTTTATAGGTTTCATTTGATTTTTATTTAGTTTTGAATTGCAAAATTATTTAACTTGTTTCTAATCCATTATTGAGTGGCCTTCTGATTTTTCCTCAAGTCATTTGAGACTTATGTGCTTGCTTGATTGGTCATTCCCTTTTGTGAATGATGATTTGGGTGTATAATGCTTTCTTGAGTTTTGTTTTGAATTCAACTTGTGTGATCTTCTTGTGTGTTCACGGGGGATGTTAACATGATGATCATGTTGTTGTTGTGGTTTCTTATTGTGTTCATGTCATAATCATATGCCTACCCCTTTAGGGTTTTTGTGTGCATGCTTTGTTTGGTATGGTTGACTTTGTTTATGAATGAAGTATAACTTGTTTTCTCTGTGCTCTCTCTTTGATCATTGACATGATTTGCGTATGATATGTTGTGCTACTGCCCTACCATGTTTCTTATTTCATTGGACTTCATTTCACTTGGCTTTGTGATTGATGATACTTCTTGCAAGTTGTTTAGGTCATTTGGATGTGTGTGAGCACTTTGTCTTATCATTATGTGTTGTTCTTGAATCTTGTGATATGGTTTGGTATGTGATTGTTTCCTTGTGTGTTTTAATGTGATGTTGGGTATGATTGAAGTGTATGTTTGCATTTTATTCATCCTTTTCTTTTCTTTCTACTTTCATCTTCTCTCTCTTTGAGACTTGTTTAAGTTTCATCTTTGTTTTCATTTGTGATTGAATTGGATAGTGTTTACTTGTGTTTGCTCACATGATCCCTTAGGATTCCTAGTCCTACTTAATTTTTGATTAAGGTGGGAGTAGGAGAGACATTAGGATTTCAATCCTTTGCATGATGACAATTAGGACAGTCCCTTTCAGATCTTAACTTTAGGTCCATCGTTTGTATGATATCATTAGGTAGACTTCCTTTCATTCTAACCTTAGGACCATTTTGTATGATAACATTAGGGTTTTCAGTTCCCTTTAGTGTTTGTCTTTTGTGTCTTCTGTTCTCATCTCTAACAACTCTAAGACACTTAATAAAGAATGATGGACATTGTGCGCCACGAGCCTTAAGCATATGGGAAATGATGAGTGGGGGGTTTCTCCTCACTTGTCTAAAGTGTTTAGTGTATGCCCCTTAAGCGATATGCAACACATTTGTTCCTATATCATAGAATTTAGTGCAACGTGAATCAAAAAGCAAACTGATTCACTTCACTAAAACTCTCAAACCAAATTTAAACCTTTTTATCCTTCGAGATTTGTTTCAAACTCATTTTCAGTAAAAAGTACGTTACTTTTCCGTTCCATCACAAACAGGCGTCGACCCTAACTACTTGAATGGGACCTTAACATCACTCATAAAAAACACTTAACCAACCTTTGGTTTAGTTCCCCAGACTACGTTTTCTATGATTTCTCATATCAGATGAGGATACGTAGGCACATGACGACGATGTCTTGGCGAGCAACCATTCCCCATCACCCGTAGTTTTTCGAACTACTTTGACTCTAAATTTCCCATTGCACGAGGGAATACATAGACATAGGGCGATGATGTTCTATAAATTCTCCTTTTTCTAATCCCTTCCCCGTATAGCAGTAGTTTTAGATAACTTACCCCTTTAATTTGACAACAAGCATAGACCCCGTTGAGTACAATGGACGTAATGGGTGCTCGCACCTTCCCCTTGCATAATCGACTCTCGAACCCAAGATTTGGTTGCGATGACCATGTCTTATACTTTCTTTTAGGTTTTCTTCTATCGTTTCCTTTCTTTCCTTTAGGATAAATAACGTTCGGTGGCAACTGTTCTGTTTGTTTCCGCCGGTCTTTTTGCAGTTGTGACAGTTGGCGACTCTAGTTCCCTATGCGGGTCAATCCTATCACTTGCATGTTTTATATTTTTGGGTTCATATGTATGTTGTATATTTGTTATTATATTGGATTTGCATATTACTTTTCGCACTTTATCATTATTATCATATTATGTTGTTGTGTTGTTGGGTGGGTTGTTCCATGAGAGATAAGCCCAATACCCAGGCTTGAGTATACACATAGGATTAGTGTGGAGAATAGTGTACTCTTGTATGGAATCTTGACACACAAGAGTTCACACAAAATTCGCGTCCAAACGAGGTTTTCTTTGAAGACATCCTATCCTGTGCATCTTAGATAGTTGAGGGGATGTTGGATTTGAAAGCTAACAACTCTGGAAACCGTTCATTGGGAATTCAATTGAGACCTTCTTGATTGACCATGATTCTAAACCAGAAATGGTGAACGTGTCATCGTTTCTCAACCTGAGAGTCCATGATACTGACGACCTGCATAGGATGTCGTACCTTTCAAGACTAGAACCTACTTGTGAGAGGGATGGGTTTTGCAGGAAACTTTGACCTCCAACCAACCGGGTTTTCTGGTTTTCTTATCAAAGGGGACCTTTGACCTTGGATACTATGGTTTTTTGTCATAGTTTTGGATTTCTGAGTTTTCTTACTAGAGCGAAGTTGTGGCTATATTTAGTCAACAACATAGCAGCATTTAGATACCTTGATCTCCTTGCCTGCATTTGCATAATCATCCTGCATATTAACATTTCATGTGTATGTGTTCTCAGGTTCTAGTCTAGTAATCTGATTTTCTATTGCGATGGAGGCTGAGATGAAGAAGACCATCATATACAAATTTTTATTATCGGAGTTGGGACCTTTATTTGGTCTGATTTCTATGGCTGATCTTGGCATTCTTGAAGATTTCAGAAAGGATTATGGGAGGATTCTAAGTCTTATCCCCAAAGTCACAAACTACGAGCAAGGAGTCATCCATGCTTTACTACAGTTCTATGACCCTCCACTATGCTGCTTCACTTTTCCAGACTATGTGTTGGTTCCTACTTTGGAGGAGTTCGCTTTTATTTTGGGAGTTCCAATCCTAGATGAAATGTCTTTCTTTCGGTCAGTAGAGGAGCCTGATTTTGAGAAGTTGGCCAATGCTCTTTATTTGAGCAAGTCTGATTTGATTGATGACGTGGTCTGTAAAAACAAAGTTTCTGACTTTACGCTATCTTTCTTGGTGGGTAAAGCCCAGAAATATGCTAAGGAGGGGTGTTGGGTGGTTTTTAGCGCTATTATGGCTCTATGTATATATGACATCATATTATTTCCCAACATACTAGATTTCATTTATATGGATGCTTTCCGCATCTTTGTTTCCAAAAACCCTGTACCCACTCTCGTAGGAGACTTATACCATTCAATACACTATAAGAATGAAAAGAGGAGAGGAAAAATTGTTTTTTTCTATAAGCCGCTACTCCACAAGTGGTTTATAGATTATCTCCCTCGTTCTAGAGCTTTAGTTGATACAAGGATTACATCTGAATGGTCTAAGAGAATTATGGGTTTGACAGCTAAAGACATTGTTTGGTTCAATAGAAATATGCTTGGCACAAAGATTATCTTCAGTTGTGGTAGCTTTCCCAATGTACCATTGATGGGAAGAAAATGGGGAATCAATTATAACCCTTCTCTGGCTATTCGACAATTTGGGTATGCCTTGAGAGGACCCCTAAATGATGAGGAAGTGCATGAATCTTTGTACTTCACCGTAGTAGCTGATTATGATATTCTGGCCAGAATGGTGGAAGCATGGGGAAAGATTCATAAAAGAGGGAAGCTCTCTTTGGATAAGGGTGAGTGCAGAGCTTATAACTCTTACGTAGAGTGGCTTCACAGGAGAGCTGAGAGGGTATTGTTTCCTTTTCCTATTGAAGAACCCTTGTAACCTTTGATAGTTGAAGAGCTTACAATGGTTGATAGCCTAAAATACAATAACCATTGGGCGGAGAAAGAAGAGCTTCATAAAGAAAGCGAAGAACTGAAACAGGAAATTAGCTAGTTGAAGCATGCAAGAACGAAGTTGTTTACTTAGCTAAAGTGAAGACATAAACCTTGGCTAAAAGGGAGAAGGATCTAACTGAAGAGATCCGAGTACAAGAATGAGTCAGTCAAGATCTGAAGAGTATTGATAGCATCCTAAAGCATAAAAAGAAGGATTTAGATAGAGCCTATATAGAGATATCTAAGTTTAATGATTAGTGGAACACTACAGTAACTACCAACAAAGGGAGAGAGGATGAGCTTCACAAGCAGATTGGCAAATTAAAGACACAACTCAGAGTTAAAGAGAGAGAAGTTTCAGTAGAGTCATCTCGTAGATGTACAAGTGAGCAGAGACTACAAGAAGCTTTATTAGGGTTTGAAGAACTCAAGGTGAGAGCTAAATTGAAGAAACCAAAGCTTGAAGACGTCTTTGGTGAGAATGCTTGGGAAGAGTATATTTAGGGTTTGAAGGACGTCATTTGCAGAAGAAATTTCCTCATCCAGGAACTGATTGTGAGATTGGAGCATCCAGACACAAAGAAGCTGCTCAAAGAAGCCCAAACATGGTATAAAGACTATAATGGTTGAAGAAAGCCGATTACAGTGTGTCACTACCGCGAAAATAAGGTGTCGGGAAAACAGAAGAGTCGCCACCTTTCGTTATTTATCCCTCAGAACGGGAAAGGAAACGATCGGAAAAAACCTGACGAAAAGGTATAAGACAAGGTCATCGCAACCATTGTTTGGATTCGGGAGTCGGTTACGCAAGGGGAAGGTATTAGCACCCCTCACGTCCATCGTACTCGATGGAATCCATGCTTGTTGTGTTTATCTGACAGGTTGATTAATCTATCTACCTATCAAGGCTGGTCTGAAAAAGAAAATAAAATGACTCGGCAAAGCATCGCACTTTACGCCTACGTATTATCATCAGAGAATGAGAAATCAAAGTCAACGTAGTTCGGCTAACTACGGGTAACGGGGAAGGTGGCTCGCCAATACGTCAGTATTGTGCCTATGTACTCTCAACGGATATGAGAGATCAGAGCTTACGTAGTTCGGGATAATACGGATTATGGGGGTTCAGATTCATCTGTTTTTCGAGTAGGGTTAACAGGCAGTTCCAGCAGTTTGGTGTACGTAGCTTGACCCTTAGAAACTTAGGCGTTACCGTTTGCGGTAGAACTGGGAGTTAACAACACTCTTTTCTTCAGAAAAGTTTCCTTTGAATTATGGGCCCACGGGGCAAAAATGTTTGAAGTTTGTTTTCTGTATTTTACGGAAGAAGTGTTTTTTATGGTTGTCTGTAGTCCGTACAGCTCTAGAGACTATGACCTGGGAACGAATGCATCGCATATCGTCCAAAGGACGTATATTCAACACTCTAGACGATTGAGAGGAGGCCGCTCAATTATCATTACCCAAGTAGCTTAAGGCTCGTAACGCGCTTGTACTAACTTGCCTTTACTACGTTTTTTACTGTTGTTCGAGATGAGAAGAGAACGCACTCTATGGGGAGACTGTCAAGCCCTAATGTTGTAATGCCAAGGATTCATCCTATGGTTGAGGTTTGAAACTGGGAACTCCTAGATGTTATCATGCATAGGTTTCACCCTATAATTCTATCATCCCCTCCTTATCAAAGGAAGCGAGATTCCTAGGGGATCATGTCAATGGTATACAAAAACAACAAAGCATCAGCTTAACAGTAAACAGATATACAGATAAACAGTAAAGATGTATATGCAATGCAGCAATACAAGCAGAGGGAGACTCACTCAACCTCTTAGCAATCAAGCAAAAAGAAAACAGACCAGCAGAGATAGATAGACTCAACCTCTAAGGCTAACGCATATATGCAAATAAAAACAACATACAAGTAAGGGGAGAATCACCTCAACCCTTAATGCAAACAAGCAGAGGGAGACTCACTCAACCTCTAAGCAGTCATGCTCCTAGCCTAAAGTAATCTAAACATGATTCCTATTCTAATGCATCAAGCAATTCAACCAAGAGAGAGAGAGAGAGAGACCAAAATGAGCAATAGGGAAGTCATCCCAAGCTGCATTAGGTTGGAGGTGTATCAACACCAGAGTCCATCATGGGCTCAACCTCTTGAGGAATGCACAGAATCCAACCAAAGGAAGGATTAGGCTCTCCCAAGAGGGATCCTATGTCAATAGGACAGAAAAAACTGGGTATTGATCCTAGATATCAATCTAAGGGTAACTGATTACAGTGTATCAACACAGAATGTCCATCTCAAGCTCAACCTGTAGAGGAACGCACAGAATCTAACCAAGGGAAGGATTAGGCTCTCCCAAGAGGGATCCTAAGAAAAGGACTTTGAGATGGATGACAGTATATAAACCAAGGGAATATACCATGCCAAGAATGTCAATCCAAGGCTCAACCTCCTGAGGAATGCATAGAATCCAACCAAAGGAAGGATTAGGCTCTCCCAGGAGGGTTCCTCATCAAGACTTGAAGGATAAAGATAGTATAAACCAAAGGAATGTACTATACTGGGGAATGTCAATTCAAAGCTCAACCTCCTGAGGAATGCACATAATCCAACCAAAGGAAGGATTAGGCTCTCCCAGGAGGGTTCCTCTTCAAGACTTGGATAAAGAGGGTAGGGCAAAGCCCAAGGAGGAAATCACATAGGGGACAAAAGGCAACTCAGCACTCCTAAGAAACCCTACAAGCTAGTTACAAGGATCACCTAAGCTAGGGGAATCAAAAGCTTTATCAAGGCTTTAGCAAATTTCTAATGAGGTACCTACCTACCTACCAATCTATCAAGAAAGAATACACTACTTAGAATCATCTAATGGTCATTTACAAGGTTAATCTATGAAGTTCTCTAAGTTAGGATCACCTAAACTAGAGCTAACTTGTAAAATGGGGAATTAATAGAAAGTCATTCCTAAAAATTCTAAGGAAAATACTATATTATCCTACATGTATCAACATTCTATGGTACAAAAATCAGGGGCTAAACCTAAATCAAAAGGCTCAAACTAAATCTAAAACCTCAAGGGTACGCTAAAGGGATCCAACATTGAATACTCCTAAACAACTATCTCAAAATCATATTTAGAAACATCTAAAAATCTCAACAAAAATCTCATAATATCATCAACATGTCTACAACCAGCCTACAAAATTTCAATATCAAACTCAAAAGCATGAATGAGAAATAAAATCACAAAGGTCAACACACAATTTCTCAATTATTAAAAACATACTAAAATAGAAAATATGCCATTTAATGAAAAATGCATGAAAATAGAAATTAAAAAATGTGAAAAAATTCTAAATACATCAAAGTTTTCACATTATTTAATTCAGGAATTATTAACAACATTTACTATTTTTACATGAATTAAAACTAACAAGTATTAAAACAAAAAAATAAAATAAAAAAGAAATTACAAGAATTAAATGGGGGGAGGTGCAACCAGCAATATTCTATGGGTCATTACGCTAATGGGCCTTGAGTAGGGGGCGCGAACAACGCTTTGGGATTGGGCCCAGCTGAGTGCAAGAACTCAGCTCTTATTCAATTAACGGAAACATTTCCAGGGGGTGTATTGAGAAATGTTTTTATGTCTAAATAGATTTGGGCTTAGAGACGGGGGTGTGGTTAGCGATACGGATGCAAGGCCCAGTAGAGTTTCAAAGTGAAACTCTGTGTTTCACTTAAACTGGAAATTGGCCATGGGAAGTGGACACGCGAGCTCATCAAAGCCGTGAGATCAACATACCAGTCCAACCAAACAGAGCCATCGTGTGGCTGTGATACGACCTGGGATTTAAACACTAAAATGGAGGGAATATGCCCGTGGTGGTTGCAGGGGCGGCCGGAGAAGATCCGGTCATCTTCTCCAGCGAGAATGCACAGTGACGGAAACCAAAACTCAACGGAACTTCCATTTCTCTACATCATTTTACTCGTCTCGTTCCCTAGGTTTCAATTATCCCATCCTTTTTCATTTTTATCCATTAGATAGAGAGATAATCGAACAACAACTTGGAACGCCATGGTAAAAATCGTCACGATTCACTACGAATACTATACAAAATCCATCTATGCTTCAAGTAGATCCTAACTGCATGTCACTATGGTGTTAAATGCGTATAATTTAAGAGTAATTTTGAGAGGTAGAAACCTGGTTCAGAGCTTCGAATATGGGGACTTTCAGGGCTCCACTTGCTTCCAAAAGATGCAGATTCCTTCAATGGATGATGATGAACAAGTCTTGAGGTTCAATTTCTTCTGAAACTCCTTCAATCTCCAAACTCGAAAATCAACTTTCAAGCTTCTTCCACAAACTGCTCTAACTGATTCTCAACTGAAAATGGCACTAGAAACTTTTGAAAATGATCCAAAATCTATTTATAATCTATTATGATCCATTGGGGGCCCATTCATGGCCCAATTTGTGATTTCCAAGTTTCAACTTTTTCTCAAAAATCCACTCATGGTATGCACGAATTGGCTCTGTTCTTGCTCTCAATCCACTTCAATTCACTTACTTGAGAGTTATGGAGTGTAATTGAGTGAGTTTTTTCCTTTGATTTCAACCAAAGAGGTGTGTTTGATTTGTTACTTCACCATGAAGCAATCCACCAAAATGTCATGAAATGAGTATCAACTCAAAATTCTAACAATGCCAAAGTATTTAGAATCCCTTTTCCAATCAAAATGTGTACCAATTTGGCTTGAAATCATTCACTTATCAATTGTTTTGAATTTTTCCCTTTTAATTCATTAAAATGGCCTTTTTGAGAAATTCCTTCAACCAATGCTTGTTCTAATCCATATCAATGGACTCTTGATACTTGGTTGAGCTAAAAACATCATTTTGAGCAACTTTCAAGTTGCACAAAACTCCCTTTGAGGCTTGCAAGATAGTGATTATGGACCCATAATTCAAAATGACCTATAATGTCCAAATACCCAAAATACCCTTGACTTGTCAAAGCCATAACTTGAGTTCTACAAATCCAATCATGGACTTCTAGTACTCTTTGGAAAGCTAAGAGAATAAGGAACAACATTCATGTTGACCAAAAGTTCATAGGAATCATACTTCTAGGGAAAAAGTGTCATGCAAGTTGGGTAACTTTCAAGCTCCAAATTCACATGTCTCAGATGACCTGTAACTTGTCTGGCTCATAACTTGAGTTCAATAAACCCTATCAAGGACTTATAGTACTTAAGTTAAATCTAAGATCATGCCCTACAACAAACATGTTGGGGTCAAGGTAAGATGCAAATCACATCTTGAGTTATGTGGTCTTGAAGTTAGGCACCAAACCAGGGGATTTTACACTGTCAAGCCTTAGAAACCCTAGCCTAAAACTTCTCAAACTCTTCAATCATGAGGATTTAACATTGGAATCATCCTTAGAACATCTCAAGGTATCAATCCATGATCACATGGCTCTTGAATTATGTCTCAACCTTCTCCAAATCATCATTTGACTTAGGGTTGACCCAGTCAAACCCTAGCTGCACCAATCTTGGGTATATCTTCATATCCTTCCCATAATGACCTATCTAGGCTTCAAAATGATCTTCAACACCTCCCATGAGCTCCCTTAAGACCTCAAGTCCAACTCTATGGCCTCAAAATCATCTGATGATCTTCCCACAACTCTCAAGTTAGGAGACCCATACACTTGGTTTCAACTACTCTCTCTGAGGATCTTAGACTTCTCTGGTGAGGATATCAACCCTTGACCACCTGAATAACCCTCTTAGCTAGCTTCATAGTCTTGTATAGCTCTTGATTGGTGATCATACCTCTTGATCTCCTGCACACATGTCAATGAAATGCACATGATAATGCTAATGTGAATGAAATGAAACACAAGCTAGGTAAAGAAATATTGGGCAAATTTTGGGTGCAACAGCTGCCCCTATTCAAACGGCTTGGACCTAACTGGGTGAGAAGCGAACGGCTCTCAGACAATCAAGTTAAAAGACGGTTGAATACCAACAAACCCGAAAATTTTCCAACTGCACAAGTACACGGTACTCTGATGGGGACAAATCTTCGGACACTGAAATAATAGTTGCACGGCAACTAGCTAGAGAAATACTGATTTGAACCTCCGTCAGGATGATTCTCTGATTTATCTGATATCATTGCATCCTCAAATCATCAAGGGATCACGGGTTACGCGATAACTGGTGAAGGATTAATCATCTACGTCCTTAAATCATCAAAGGATCACCGGTTACACGGTAACCTGCGATCTGCCAACCGCATAGGTAAACAATACTCTGATTGGTAGGAACATCTTCAAAACTGAACATGACAGTTGCACGACAACTCTACTAGGGAATTGGTCACACGGTAACCGAAAATTTGCCAACTGGACAAGTAAACAATACTTTGGAGGGTAGGACAATCTTTAAAGTCTGAAATGGCAGTTGCACAGAAACAGACCCAAATCTCCGTCAGGATGATCATCAGCTTTCGCTGCAGCTTCTTCCTCAAGTCATCAAGGGCTCACTGGTTACACGGTAACTGGTGATGCATAGCTGATTCTGCCGTCAGGCATTCTGCGGCACGGCAGCAGAAGAATTCCTTGGGACTCATCAGGTCATCATGAACTTTTGACAATCTCTATAATCATGCCATCGGGCATTCAAAGAAATTCTCGGGCGTCAGCCGGACTTCAATCATCAAGTCTTCAAGGAAGTTTCAACTTCTCTGTTTAGGACCCGCTGGAGATGACATATCTTCACTGGGGATTCTGGAAAACTATTAAGTAACTCTGCTTCGGGGGTCCAGAAATCATTCTGGATGAATCAACTCTGCTGAGGACTTCAAGAATCATCTTAGACAAATAACTTCGTCGGGGACTTCAAGAATCATCCTGAACCAATAACTCTGCTGGAGATTTCAGGAATCATCTTGAGCAAACACTCTGGCGGGGACTCTAAGCATCAACTTGAGCAACCAACTCTGGCGGCTTCACTGGGGATTTTAAGAATCAACTTATGCAATCAACTTCGCTGAGGAATTCAAGAATCATCTTGAGCAAACCATTCTGCGGAGGAATTCCTGCAAAACAAGAACGGTAACGACCTAGCTCATGTTTCATATGCATATGTTTGATAAATGGCACAATGCTCCACATGGTGGAAATGCTACGCGCTTTTAGGGTAAATGCTATGCAATCATGCAACATGCTACGGCCCCATCAGCAAAATAAATGCCGAAAGAAAGATCCTCCTGTCAAGGAGAAAGGACCACTCTGGTGGAGGAAGGAATCATCCTGCCGAGGAGAAGAAGTCACACCAATCTCAATTGGACTAAACCTGGGGAAACGAACTCCAGGCGACTGCTGCAGGGGAATGAAGTTCTACGAGAACCTGAACCCTCTCAACTAGGTGTACGAACCACAAACTACTGAGGAAACGATGTCAATTGCAGAAATAAACTACACGACCTTCGAGGATAAAATCTTCCTGGAGATACAGACTTCGATGGGGAAGTACAACATCAGCTACCCAGTACTCTCTACTGGGGAAAACCAATCATGGCCTGAACGACTTCCAAGGAATCGTCTCTCTTGGGGAACTGCAAACTCAGCTGAAGATAGGCAACCAAACACTAGACTCACTCCTACCTGCTGAGGAGAATACAACTTTGTGGGGAATTTTAATTCTACTGGAGGCTTCAGTCTGGAACTATCGGAAGCTGAACACTGGCGAATAGTTTTCTACGAGAAAACTGCACATTGTCCTAGTGCTGGGAATGAACATACGCTTTAGCGCCTGACTCATCTAGGGAGAGGATGAACCTGCCTAAGGATACATCTCGTTGGGGGAGAATCTATCTCTGCTTGGGGAAACATATCAATGCTCACGGTCCCATGTCCAGACTCTGTGGGGAGACGCTGCTGAACTCGCTGGGGAAGAAGGAATCATCTTGCTTGGAAAACATCTGGCGCACTGCCTGGAATGTGTCGTACCTGCAACAATACGAACAAACAGACAAGATACCCTTCACAAAGGGACCTATCAAGGTTATCATCCCGTGACAATGTTCGGCTAATTCAATGTTTCAACAATTATCGGCCTAGCCCAGCAAGTTTACGTACGCGCATTTTATAAAAAACATCGGGCATTCTTTTTCGCAAACAAAACAGATAAAAACTAAACAAACAAAAAAAATTCTGAATAGTATACGTTTTATTGATAACGAACCCCTGAATGGGAAAAATGTTTTACAACAGATGCAAGCTCCTAAAATGAGGAAGCTGCGCAAGCATAATAACATAAATATACATCGGTATATACACAAATGTTGCAATATGGCGTAGACGAACACCATGAGTTGATCCCTCTATGACCCACTCGACTTTGATACTTCTCCGACGCTTCAGCTTCAGAAGAGATTGATTCAGATAAACGGCCCTCAGGTCTTCCAAACCACTAAACAATGAAAGTCCACACGTGGAACGCAGTCATTTGCTTTTTCAAATCCCTAACTTTTACCTGAACTGCCCTTTCGGGTTTTCGATTCACCGGGATACCCTTTTTTGCCAAAGTCGCCCTTCCAGGTTTTCGACTTTGCGGGTGTACATTTTTTATTTATATCCCTAATTTTTGCCCGAACCTGTTTTTCTTTTTTATGGTTCGCCGGGATGCCCCATTTTTGCCTGGATATTCTTTTTCTTTCAAGCGGATCATTTTTTAAGCAAAGTATATTTTAACTGCGTCCGCGTTCACAGGGGATGCAAAATCTTCGCCATCCATCGTGGATAACAACAAGGCTCCTCCCGAGAAGACCTTGTTGACGACATACGACCATTCGTAGTTAGGAGTCCACTTCCCCCTGTGATCGGAATGTGGCGGAAGAATCTTCTTCAAGACGAGATCACCCGTCTGAAAGCTTCTAGGACGCACCTATTGCACCCCAAAATTTGCCCAACTTTTCTTTACCTAGTTTGTGTTTCATTTCATTCACATTAGCATTATCATTTGCATTTCATTGACATGTATGCAGGAGATCAAGAGGTATGATTACCAATCAAGGATTATGCAAGACTATGAAGATAGCTAAGAGGCTTATTCAAGTATTCAAGGGTTGATATCTTTGTCAGAGAAGTCAAAAGATCCTCAGAGAGAGTGGTTGAAACCAAGGTTGTGTGCCTCCTAACTTGAGAGTTGCGGGAGCTCCCCAGATGATTCTGAAGCCAAGAATGTGGACTTGAGGTCTTGAGAGAGCTTATGGGATGTCTTGAAAGCCATCATTAGGCCTAGATAGGTCATTATGCAAGATTAAGAAGACTCAGCCATGAGTAGTGTAATTAGGGTTTGACTGGGTCAACCCTAGGTCAACTGATGATTTGGAGAGGGTTGAGACCTAATCCAAGAGCCATGTGATCATGGATTGATGCATTGAGATGCTACAAGGATGATTCCAAGTTTAACTCATCATGATTGAAGAGTTTGAGAAGTTTCAAGCTAGGGTTTCTAAGGCTTGACAGTGTAAAATCCCCTAGTTTGATCCCTATCTTCAAGGCAGTTTAACCCAAGATGTGATTGTCATCTCATCTTACCCCCAACATGAATGTTGTAGAGCTTTCTCTTAGATTTAATTTTAGTACTAGAAGTCCTTGATAGGATTTGTAGAACTCAAGTTATGACTTTGACAAGTTACAGGTCATCTGAGGTATGTGAATTTGGGGCCTTGAAAGTTACCCAACTTGCATCAAACGTTTGCCCAAGAAGGATGATTCCTATAAACTTTTGGTCAACATGAATGTTGTTCCTTATCCTCTTAGCTTTCTAGAGAGTACTAGAATTACTTGATAGGATTTGTAGAACTCAAGTTATGGCTTTGACAAGTCAAGGGTATTTTAGTCATTTGGAGATTACAGGTCATTTCAACCTTAAGGCCATAACTCCTATTTCCAAGCTTCAAATGGGAAAATGTTCAACATCAAACTTGTTAAAAATGATGTTTTAAGGCTAGTAAGGAGGTCATGAGATGTTGGAAATGCTTGTAGCTCAAAGTTGCAAAAATGACCTAAAATAAGGGCATAAGTTAAATAAACCAAAGTTGGAAATTGATATTTTCAACCTACACATCCAAACCATGGCATGTAATATATCATTTTGACTCTAGAAAACATTTTAAGAACATTGGTTTAGCCACATTTTTGATTTGAGATTCAATTTGTGGACTTTCTTTGAAAAGTGATTGCTTGCATATTAAGTAACATGTGCAAAACATAGAATCAAGGCATGAGCAAGGTCCTTTGCAAGCTAAACTCTTTCAAAATGTCACTAGAGGAGAAATTGAAAGAGAATGGGATGGTTTTCAAGCTGCAAACAGAATGGTGCATATCATGGTATGTGATTGAAAATCTCATGACATGAGAAGTGGAAACTCTCATTAGAAGGATCTAGAGGGTTCTAGATCATCCAAACCTCATCTATATATTGAGTAGAGTTGATCCAATGCAAAGGTTGGTGATGATTGAAGGAGAGAGCATAGATTGAGATTGAGATTCCATAGCTTGCAATTGAATTCTGTTTCACCAAATTCCTCACTTTCCATCCATTTTCTTGATTGAAACTTCTTCCATGGATGCTAAGGAGTGATTCCATATCATAATCCAAGAGAATTTGTGGCTGAATAGCATATGATCAAGTGAATTTTTCCACCTGCAACTCACCATCGGGTTTCAAGATTTAGGAGCTTTCAACCGGTTCTTTTGCATACAGAAGCAAGGAGAGGGTTCATTGATCGTGTCTGCAAGATTGTAGAGCTTGAATTGGAGGTTTAGTGCATCTGTTCATCCAAGATTTTCAGGTTGGTAACTTTCTTCCTCTAGCATGATTTAGGTAGAATCAAGTTGAATTAAGGTGTTAGTTGCATTGTAGAACGGTGTAGGGTGGATTTCAGACCATTAATTTGAGAATTAGTGACAAAATAGGTGAATTACCATTTTCGGTTGAGATTTGGATATGGTGAATCTTGAGGATTTAGGTTGAATAAAGGGTATGGTTGAACTCGTGACAAGATTTGGGACAAGATTCATGTTTTGACCTCTTGGAATGGAGGCCTGTAGAGAGAATTAGGGTTGAGGAAGGTGACCGGAGCACCACCGGTGGTGGCCGGAGCTGGGCGCGAAGTTCAGGCATTCAAAAGGTAGAAGATGATGTTAGCACCCTTGGATCTTGGTTGGACCTTTGATTGGGAGCATGATCCAATGGCCACGTTTTAATTTCCCTTTGTGAAGGATCTGAATTAATGAAACGCATCGTTTCATTTAGTAGCTGATGCTGGGCTTAGTGAATTGGCTGATATTCACACCCCCCCCCCATGGCCCAATCCATAATTTATACTGATTCTGGTTACTATCCACACCATGCCTTTATTTTTTTATTTGGATTTTCTTTATTTTTTTCATTTTATTCATGGTTCTTGTAAAAATCATATAAAATTGAAAATTAATCCAATTAATCCCATTCTTTTTGCATTTTACTCATGATTAAGTCTAGTATTTTTTAGATAAAAATATTTTCATTTCATGTATTTTCTGATTTAATGGGAATTTTACATTTTAATTGATATTAAAATGGTTATGTTTGATACATAATTTTGTGGAATTTTGTGTGATCATGTGGTGATGATTTTGATCTTAATTTTTTGTGTGTGATTAGGTTAGACATGTATGCTCCCATATCATTTTTCTCACATTTTTGTGATGAAAATAGGTGTGCTTTCTAGATTGATATTTAGGTGCTTCCTTTTTAGGGTTTAGGTTTAGTACCTCATGATGTAGAATTTATTTCTAGGTCTTATTTGATGATTGGATCTCTGAAATTAATATGGTAGAGTCATGATTGACCTAGGTTCCCTTAGGAATTTTTGTAGAGATTAATAGGATAGTTTTCTATTTTTGATTGATTTTAGTTTAGGTGCTAGTTTTAGATGATTCTAGGGCACTAACTCAACTAGATTAACTTCTTTAGGTCCCTTAGATTAGGGTTTTTGCTTTGTGTGCCTTTGGTTGAGATTGAAGACAAGTTGAAGACAAGGTGAGGATGCTTGAAGTTGCTTGGAGCTTGGATTTGCTTGTGCCTGAAGGTGTCTGATGAAGATTTAGGAGATATGAGACATAGGGAGAGCCTTAGAATTAGAATGATTTCTTTCACAAATAGGGAAAGCATCTTGTGCTTCCATTCCTCCCAATGACTAAAAGTCCTTCTAAGATATTCACATCCCTCCTTTGGAGAGATGAGTGGCTTTATCTGGGAAGTAGAACTTTGAGGGAACTAGTCTCTCATAATGATGAACCCTTACAGGCTTCCTTTGGTTGTCAATAAGTTATTTATCATTTCCACTCTCTCTGTTAAATAAATTGTATTCTGGTTTGAGTATCTTGAAGGATGTTGGGCTTGAGTCTGAAGATGAGAACTTCATTGAAGATTGTGGAAGAGGATGATCCCTTGAGCATTGCCATTGTAGCTGAAGCTTGAAGAGCAAGAAGAATAAGTTGATACTTGAAGACCCAGTGGAGATTGAGTGAAGAGCTGAGGCTTAAAGGGTTGAAGGATGAAGTTGACACTTCCAGGTGATTGAAGACTACTCTGAGAAGCTGAAGCTTGTAGGAGGAGAAGACCAAGTTGATACTGGTGAAGCAAAGAAAGCTGAGGCTTGAAGACCAAGTTGATACTGGTGAAGCAAAGAGAGCTGAGGCTTGAAGAACAAGTTGATACTTATGAAGAGGATTCAATTGAGATTGAGTGAAAGGCCGAGGCTTGAGGAATAAAGGATAAGTTGACACTTACACTGATACATTGAGAGCCTGAAGGAATCAAGTTGATACTTGCAGGTAGGAGTAAAGCCTGAAGGTGGAATTGACTGAAGAGCTGAAGCTTGAAGAAGAGAGAATAAGTTGAAGCTTATGTTTGATGGGTTGAAACCTGGATAAGCAAATTGATACTTGCCAGTGAAGTTGATAGCCTTGAAGGGTAGTTGAAGTCTGAAGGCTGGATTGCTGTCAGAAGAGCTGAAGCTTGAAATGACAAAAAGAGGGGTTGATCTGCTTTCTTTTCTTGTCTGTTTTCTTTTCTGTATTGATGTGCCTTGTTTGATTTGCTTGATGCATTAGAATAAGTCCATGATTAGACTGACTTTAATCTAGGAGCATGATTGCACTAGAGGTTGAGTTGCTCCCTCTGCTTGTATTGTTACAGTATGGCTTTGCTTGTGGGTATTCGGTAGAGCCCAGCTCCCTTGCCCGTGTGGTTTGTGTTGGCTTGATAGCATATTTTATTTCCTCTGTATGATTGCAGTTACTTCTATTTTGATTGATAGCATGTTATTCTTTCTATATGATTGTTGTTATTCATTCTGGCTTGAGGTTGAGATGAGCTTGTGGAGGCTGATACCCCACACACATTTCCTCCCTCACTTGCATTTCATGCATTTTACTGTATATCTGTTTACTGTTTAAGCTGATGCTTAACTGTTTCTGTATATCATTGACATGATCCCCTAAGAATCCCACTTCCTTTGATAAGGAGGTGATGATAGAACTTTAGGTTGAAACCTATGCATGATAACTTCTAGGAGTTCCCTGTTTCAAACCTCAACTATAGGATGAATCCTTGGCATGTCAACAGTAGGACTTGATAGTCTCCCTTTAGTTGAGCCTGTTCTCTTCTCATCTCAAAACAACTTAAGACACAGTAATCATGAATGATTTCTTTCGTACGTTACGAGCCTTAAGCTATCTGAGAAAGGATTGTTGGAGAGTTTCTTTTCAACAGTCTGGATGTTTAGTATGGCACCCTTTGGGTGACATGCGACGCATTCACTCTCAGGTCATAGTCTTTAGTGCGATTGAAATTGCAAACGCTATAAAAAACACTTCTTGCGTAAAAGACAGAAAACAAACTTCAAACCTTTTTGCCCCGTGGGCCCATAATTCAAAGGAAGCTTTTCGGAAGAAAAGAGTGTCATTAAACTTCAGCGCCACCGCAAACAGGCTTTGTCCCTAACTGCTGGAACTGCTGTTTAACCCTACTCGATAAAACAGATGAATCTGAATCCCCGTAATCCGTATTATCCCGAACTACGTAAGCTCTGATCTCTCATACCTGTTGAGAGTATGTAGGCACAATACTGACGTATTGGCGAGCCATCTTCCCCGTAACACGTAGTAGGTCGAACTACATTGACTCTGATTTCTCATTCTCTGATGAGAATACGTAGGCATAAAGCGCGACGCTTTGCCGAGTCATTTTCTTTTCTTTTTAAGCCAGCCTTGATAGGTAGATAGATAAAACCAACCCGTACAGTAAACACAACAAGCGTGGATCCCGTCGAGTACGATGGACGTGAGGGGTGCTAATACCTTCCCCTTGCGTAACCGACTCCCGAACCCAGATAATGGTTGCGATGACCTTGTCTTATACCTTTTTCGTCAGGTTTTTTCGATCGTTTCCTTTCCTGTTCTGAGGGATAAATAACGAAAGGTGGCGACTCTTCTGTTTTGCCGACACCTTATTTTCGCGAAAGCGACAGCTGGCGACTCTGCTGGGGATCGAACCCAGAATATCTGGTTCTCCGGTTCCCTATGCGAGACAATCCTAGCGCTTGTATGATTACTTGTTGGGTTGTGTTTATTTGTCGCATTTTATTTCCCGCACTTTACTTTCAGTATGATATGATTATCTGTGTTGTTGTGGGAGGGGCATTCTGATGAGTGAGAAGCCAGACCCAGGCTTGAGTGAACATAGCATTAGTTGTGGAAATTAGTGGGCGCGTGCTTGCTTGACAGGCACTAGTGTCTCATGAAATCCACGCTCAGACGAGGTTCTCCCGGTTGACTTCTTTTTCAACCCTTTGGGTTTAGGGGGTTGTTGGTTTGGAGGATTGTCGACTCTGGGGACCGATCATTTGGGATTCAGCCGAGTGAGGCCGCTTCATGAGATGGTGATGCCACACCTTCTGGGTATCGTATCACCCCTCTTGAATGTCTGTGACGCTGATGACCGCATAGGATGCCAAACTTGAGTCAGTTTACGTCCATACCTGTGAGCAGGGTTGGGTTTGTTGCAGGAAACTTTAACCTTCAGACTACCTGGTTTTCTTGACAGCGAATCAGTTTTGATTGGGATCAGAGGATCTCATTTTCAGATGTATGTTTGTTCTTGACAATGCAGAGCTTTGATCCTGTATCGGAGGATCTTATCATCAGATGTGTATTTGTTCTTGATAGAGTAGGTTTATGATTGGGATCAGAGGGTCTCATCAGCAGATGTATGTTTGTTCTTGACATAGCAGAGTTTTGGTCCTGTATCAGAGGTCCTTATTATCAGATGTTTGTTCTCGACAGAGAAGAGTTTTGGTCCTGTATCAGAGGTCCTTATTATCAGATGTTTGTTCTCGATAGAGCAGAGTTTTGATCCTGTATCAGAGGTTCTTATGTTTGTTCTTGACAGAGCAGAATTTTGGTCCTGTATCAGAGGTCCTTATTATCAGATGGTTGTTCTTGACAGAGCGGATTTATGGTCCTATCTATATGTGTTCTTGACAGAGCAGATTTGTGGTCCGATACCGGGGTTTTCTTCTTATCAGAGATAGTGGTTGTTATTGACAGAGAAGCATCATGGTTTTGTTGATACAGAATCTCCACAGCATAGTTGCCTTGATCTCCTGCTGCATGATTGCATTATACATGGCTTTGCATACTCATTTGCATTTCATTAACGTGTGTCTGTGTTGCAGGTACCGGTTTCCCCGATCCGGGATTTCTTGCCTCCTATTGTATTGTTATGGGTTCTCTGAGGAAGACCGTGGCTTACAAGCTCCCTGCCCCTGATGTGGTTCAGCTGACCGGTTTGATTGCTTTGGCAGATTATTCTGTGAAAGATGAGTTCAAAAAGTCATACGGCAAATTGCTCAGTTTGGTTCGTAAACCTTCTGCGTTTGAGTTGAATGGGTTGCACGCTCTGCTGCAATTCTACGATCCTCCGTTGAGATGCTTTACTTTCCAGGATTTTGTTCTCGCACCCACGCTAGAGGAATATGCTGATTTGTTAGGTGTGCCTATCAAGAGGCAGATGCCTTTTGTTCATATGGATGCTGAGCCTAATCTGGCTGGTCTAGCTCCGTCACTTCACCTGTATGCCTCCGAGTTGGTATTGTCTAGTTGGAACAAGGTTCTCGGTTTCTCCTTGCAGTTCTTGGTGGGAAAGGCTCAGCAGTGCGCCAAAGACGGATGTTGGGTCGTGTTCAACGCCATCCTCTCTCTGTGCATACATGGCATCATTATGTTCCCCAATATGCCCGACTTTGTAGACTTCGACGCCTTCCGCATCTTTGCATCATGGAATCCAGTCCCTACCTTGATAGGAGATGTCTACCATTCCGTCCACTACAAAAACGAGAACAAGAGGGGTAAGAATGTCTCGTGCTGTGTACCCCTACTTTATAAATGGCTTGATAGTCATCTACCCAAGAGGGGTCCCTTTGTTTCGTCTGCAGCCACATCTGAGTGGTCCGAGTGTTTGATGGGTCTATCTGCAGAGGATATTGACTGGTTTGACAGGGATAGGTTGGGTACCGAGATTATCTTCAGTTGCAGCGGGTTTCCGAACGTGCCTTTGATAGGCAGGAAAAGCTGTATAAACTATAATCCGTCCTTGCTGGTCCGACAGTTCGCGTATGCTTTGAGAGCTCCGCCGAAGGATGAAGAGGTACGGGAATCTCTGTACCTCACTGGTCTTCTAGAGGGGGATCTGTTATCTAAGCTTCATCGCGCTTGGAATGGCATTAGTAAGAGGGGAAAACCATTGCTGGGGAGAAGCAATAGCCAAGCCTACCCTCTGTATGTGGCGTGGATCAAAGCCAGGGAAGATGCTATAGGGATGCCGTTTCCTCCTGCCAAGCCAGAAAGCCCTCCAGTGATTGAAGAGCCCACCGCCGTGCCTATTCAGCAGCATAATCAGGTGTTAGCCGAGAGAGATGAGCTGAAGAAGGCAAATAAGGAATTGGAGAAAGAATTGGTTCAACTCAGAAGCGAGAGAAACGAAGTCGTTCATTCCTTCAAGAGGCAGACAGAGCTAGTGAACCAGCTGGGGACAGATTTGACTAAGCAGATAGCTGAGCATGAGCGCATGGGTCGAGACTTCAAAGTTGTCAACGATGTGCTGGCCACAAAGAAGCAACACTTGGACGAAGCGTATCGGAGGATATCCAAGTTCAACCAGCACTAGAAGGCCTCCCTAGCCCACATGAAAGAGCGGGAGGATAAGCTGATGCAACAGATCTCCAAGCTGAAAGCCTAGGTGAAGGCTAGTGAGAAGAGGTTTGATGAAGAAACCGCTCGCAGATATGCCGCTGAAGGCCAGCTCAACAGGGCTCTTGCTAACCTGAAGGAGCGCAAACTGATGTTTGAATCCAAGAAGCGGAAGCTAGAAATTGTTTCAGCGAAGGAGCATTGGAAGATTCGATCGAAGGTCTTCAGTACATTATTATGCAGAGGGAGTTACTCATCGAAGGGTTACTCACTCGGCCTGGTCATCCAGAAACGAAGGGATTGTTAGAAGAGTTTTGCGCCCGTGGCCGTGCCTGACTATTTGTATTCCTTTTGTTTGATCATTGCTGTATGCTGACCATCACCAGGCTTGCTGGCTGAGGTCATGCTATTGATTCATCTTGTACTCACTGACATTGTGTACTGCCTTGATGGGCTTTATTCATATATATATGAGACGTTATTTCCATGACTGGACTCGGACTTCTTATTATCAGCACTGGCACTCAGGCACTAGGATCGGGGGATACCTCCCTAACGCACAGACACACGTTTGCATTTGCATGAAGCATTTGCATAACGAGCATTTTGTCGTTTTTCCTAACCCTTTTGTGTTTTCAGGTTGTTTCAGGTGGTTCCAGGATTGATCAGAGACCTATTCACCGTTATCCGACCAGAGCAAATCAAACCAGGATCATGGAGCAAGTGCAAAGTGATGTTCAGGAACTCCGCGAAAGAATGGATCGCTTCATGGAGCTCATGCAAGCGGTCGCCAATGGCCAGGATCAGCTCAGAACCTTGGTCCAGCCTCTGATTTCAAGGGTCGATAGCAATGGCATACTCCATGGTGGGACCGTGCCTACTCCTCCACCAGTTGAAACTCCTCAGAATGGCGTCTCCGTGACCGGGGGGAATGGCAGTGCCAACGGCAATGTGATAGCTAACACGGGACTCAATGGTAATACGACGGGCGTCGGTAACGGGAATTTTGAAGCTAATGTCAATACTGGGCTGGGCAACGGCAATGCAGGTGTTGGGAATCTGTTTGGGCCTCAGCCGTGGTTAGAAGACCGTCAAGACGATGTGTTCTCTCAGAGAGGTGCTGAAGGGGAGCTGACTGCTGAAGCACGACTAAGGTTCAAGGCACTCGAGGATAAGATGAGAAACATCGAGAACCAGAACACCCTGGGCGTTGATATGTCCAAGTTGGGACTGATTGCTGATTTCAACGTGCCTCCCAAGTTCAAGGTACCTGACTTTGAAAAGTACAAGGGCATCACTTGCCCTCGCGTCCACCTGAGATCATATTACCGGAAAATGTCGGCTCATTCTGAGGACGAGAAGTTGCTGATGCACTTCTTTCAGGACAGTCTGTCCGGACCCTCCCTCGAATGGTACATGAGTCTGGAACCTACCAGTGTGCGCACGTGGAAGGACCTTGCTGAAGCATTTGTTCACCACTACCAATACAATAGCGACTTGGCCCCAAACCGAGTCCAACTACAGAATCTGTCGCAAAGGAACAACGAAGGGTTCAAGGAATACGCCCAGCGATGGCGTGAATTGGCAGCCAGGGTTCAGCCGCCGATGGTTGAACGTGAGCTTGTGCAGATGTTCGTAGCCACCCTCCCAGAGGTTTACTATGAGAAATTGGTCAGCGGTATATCTGGAACCTTCTCATATCTCATTATCACGGGTGAGCATATCGAAAATGGGATCAAACTCGGGAAAATTCAGGGTGATTCATCCTCAGCTGGAGGAGGCAAGAAACCTTATAGTGGCAAAAGACGGGAAGGAGAAACGAGCGCCGTAACCAACGCTCGAAGGAAGGGTAAAGGCCCTCACCAACAGGTGGCCAGCATAACTATCCCGGCAGTTCAATAGCCACAGTAGCAGCAGCAGCAACCAAATCAACAAGGGTACAGAAAGTATCAGAATCGGGCACCTCTGTCGAGTCGTCACCTCGAGACTCCGCCCATGTCGTATGCGCAACTATTACAGACCTTGCTTCAGCTACAGTTGATCCAGAAGAGGACCCTGACTCCCTTGACAGGGGCACCTCCGCCAGGTTATGATGCGAATGCAACTTGTGAGTTTCACTCAGGGGCACCAGGCCACACAATAGAGAACTGCAAAGCCTTCAAGCATAAGGTGCAGGACATGGTGGACGCTAAGATCATCAACTTCTCAAATAATGTGCCAAATGTTACAAAGAACCCTATGCCGAATCATAGGGGAGGTGGAGTAAACGCCATTATCGAAGACGAGAGTTTGGATGTGTTGACTGACGTCAGAGATCTAAAGACACCACTTAGCTTCGTTAAAGCTAAGCTGCTGAAAAGAGGTTTCTTCCCAGGCTGCGGGGAGCTGTGTATGGGCTGTGCGACAAGTCCTGATGGATGTGAATAGTTGATAGAGGGGATTCAAAGTCTGATGACTGTGGGAATCCTGCAGTTTAGCCGGAGGGCCGAATGTGGATCGGGAGAGGTAATTTTGAAGCAAGATGATGAGGTCGCCACCATCACCATCCCTCGCCAGACGATAACTATTTCTACACCAAGACCGCCCACGATTACCATCACCAAAGCTGGGCCAATACCGTTCGAAAGCACTAATGCTGTCCCATGGCATTACGGGGCTGAAGTCTACTGCAATGGACAGAAGTTGGAACTAGAACCGTTTGGGTCGTCTGTGGAGGACCTTGCGGGAATCAGAGGAATTACTCGCAGCGGGAGAGTGTTTGCACCACCAGAGGTCGTGGCGGACAAAGCGGACAGAGCTGATGCAACTGATAAAGGTAAAGGTAAATTCGTTGAAGAGATCCCGCGTGGGGTAGAAAAAGACTTACTTGTTAAAGACGCCGAGGAGTTTATGCGGTTGATTAAAAAGAGTGACTACAAGATTGTGGATCATCTCCATCAAACACCCTCGAAAATTTCCATCCTGAACTTGTTGCTGTGTTCTGAGGCACATCGCAACGCACTGCTGAAGGTGTTGAACACCGCGTATGTACCGCAGGAAATATCGGTAAACCAGCTGGAAGAGGTCGTAGCCCAAGTAAATGCTGGAAATGGGTTAGGGTTCACTGACCTAAAGCTGACGCCGAAGGGAAGGAATCACAATAGCGCCCTGCACATCTCGATAGAGTGTAGGGGAACAATTATGTCACACGTGTTGGTAGACACTGGGTCGTCGCTCAATGTTCTTCCGAAGAAGGCATTGATGAAGTTGGATACTCGTGGAGTGATTTGCACACCCAGTGATCTGGTCGTGAAGGCGTTCGATGGAACCAAACGCCATGTTTTCGGGGAGGTGACCCTGCCAATCCAAGTTGGTCCGGAAACATTCGACGCGATCTTTTACATTATGGACATCATGCCTGCCTACAGCTGTCTCTTGGGCCGGCCATGGATCCATCCTGCGGGTGTCGTGACCTCCACGTTGCACCAGAAACTCAAGTATGCTGTCGGAGGTAGTATCGTGACTGTTTGCGGCGAGGAAGATATAATGGTGAGCCATTTGTTGTCCTTCAAGTATGTTGAGATGGATGGGGAAATCCACGAAACTCTATGCCAAGCGTTCGAAGCTGTTAAAGTCAAGGACGTAGCTCCTGTAGTCACTGAAAAGCCAGAGATGACTCTCTCTTCCTTCAAGGAAGCTCGGGTCGTTGTCCAAGCCGGATCTACCCCAGGCTGGGGGCCAGTTTTGGAGATACCTAACAAGCAAGACAAGTTTGGGTTGGGATATTCTCCTGGAGCTGAAGCCTCC
The DNA here is from genome assembly GCA_963859935.3 of Lathyrus sativus. NCBI lineage: Eukaryota > Viridiplantae > Streptophyta > Magnoliopsida > Fabales > Fabaceae > Lathyrus > Lathyrus sativus. The sequence goes on from OZ012738.1 coordinate 342,775,739, forward strand.
TCTTCTAGCAGTGCGTCGCGAGGTAAAGGACCGATTCAGTTTACCAGCGGCGGGGTGATATTTGAAAGCGTCAACACGGTGTCTGAAGACAGCGGAGATAGCGACTGTGACTTAGACTCTTGGATCCAGCCAAGCAAGCCAGGCGAGAGCCTCAACAACTGGTCCGTCAAGGATATCATCCAGATGACAAGCGAAGAGTAATGATTTACTTTTTCCAATCATTGTACAATCCTATGTCCTACCCGGGGCATAGTGGTTTTATTGTTAGGGCCTTGTTTGATTATGTACATGCATTTTATCAATAAATTAAAAGGAGTTTTTCTTCGTATTCAAATATTGTGATCTCTGTTATTCCTGTTTTATATTTGTTTTGAAAAACAATAAAATGGCAATGGGGTTTGTGCTAACCTGCATATCCTTGTTTTAAGCTTAACCCTTGTTATTGCAGGATCCACATAGCAGATGACATCAACTCTGGACCTTCTACGGCTCACTTCGACTTCGATTGCCCGATCTATCAAGCCGAAGAAGAGATTGATGAAGACGAAGACCTTCCCGAAGAGTTGGCCCGCTTGTTGAAACAAGAAGAGAAAGTTATTCTGCCTCACGAAGAAGAGATTGAGATTGTGAATCTGGGTTCTGAAGAACTTGTCAGGAACGTCAGGGTAGGGGCTGCATTACAGAGTAATGTCAAGCAGAGATTGGTCGAGATGCTAAGAGAGTATAGTGACGTCTTTGCTTGGTCATACGAAGATATGCCCGGACTTGACACGGACATCGTGGTCCACCACTTGCCACTGCGAGAAGATTGTCCTCCCGTTAAGCAGAAGCTTAGGAGGACACGACCAGATATGCCCGTTAAGATCAAAGAAGAAGTGCAGAAGCAGCTTGATGCTGGCTTCTTAGCGGTCACCACTTACCCTCCGTGGGTCGCCAACATAGTGCCTGTACCGAAGAAGGACGGTAAGGTACACATGTGCGTCGATTATCGGGATTTGAATAGGGCGAGCCCTAAAGATGATTTCCCGCTGCCTCATATTGATGTGTTGGTCGACAATACAGCTCAGTTCTCCGTGTTTTCGTTCATGGATGGCTTCTCCGGCTACAATCAGATCAAGATGGCGCCGGAGGACATGGAGAAAACTACGTTTATCACTCCCTGGGGAACATTCTGCTACAAGGTAATGCCTTTCGGTCTGAAGAACGCAGGGGCCATTTACCAACGAGCAATGGTTACTTTGTTTCATGATATGATTCATCATGGGATTGAAGTCTATGTTGATGACATGATTGCGAAGTCCCAAACGGAGGAGGGACATCTGGTCAATTTGCTGAAGCTTTTTGAGAGGCTTAGGAAGTTCAGGTTGAGGCTGAATCCTAACAAGTGTACTTTCGGAGTACGGTCCGGAAAGTTACTGGGGTTTATCGTGAGTGAAAGAGGCATCGAGGTTGATCCTGCGAAAATAAAAGCAATACAAGAAATGCCAGCGCCAAAAACCGAAAAAGAAGTTCGTGGTTTCCTGGGCAGAATAAACTACATTGCAAGGTTTATCTCTCAGCTCACGGGCACGTGTGAACCGATGTTCAAACTGCTAAAGAAAGATCAGGCGATTATCTGGAATGAGGATTGCCAGAAGGCATTCGATAAGATAAAACAGTATCTGCAGGAACCTCCAGTCTTGATACCCCCAGTAGCCGGACGACCATTAATCATGTACTTGACAATTCTTGAGAATAGTATGGGGTGTGTTCTCGGTCAGCACGACGAGACGGGCAGAAAGGAGCATGCCATTTACTACTTGAGTAAAAAGTTCACAGATTGTGAATCCCGTTACTCGATGCTGGAGAAAACGTGTTGTGCACTAGCCTGGGCTGCCAAACGTTTACGACAGTACATGCTCAATCACACGACCTTGCTAATTTCGAAGATGGATCCGATCAAGTACGTCTTCGAGAAGCAAGCGCTTTCAGGCAGGATTTCCAGATGGAAAATGGTGTTGACGGAATATGATATTTAGTATGTTTCCCAGAAGGCCATTAAGGGAAGCGTATTGTCTGAATACCTGGCCGAACAGCCAATCGAAGATTATCAGCCGATGAAATTTGAATTCCCTGATGAGGATATCATGTTTCTTAAAGCGAAGGATTGCGATAAACCGTTGCCCGACGAGGGTCCAGATAGGAAATCCCAGTGGAAATTGATATTTGACGGGGCGGTTAACTCTTATGGAAGTGGCATTCGGGCGATCATCACGACTCCCCACGGATCCCATATCCCGTTCACTGCGAGACTGACATTTCCGGTCACCAATAACGAGCCGGAGTACGAAGCATGCATCATGGGTCTAGAAGAGGCAATTGATTTAAGAATCAAGAACCTAGACATATATGGTGACTCAGCACTTGTGATCAACCAGATTAAAGGGGAGTGGGAGACTCGTCAATCGAATTTGGTGTCGTACATGAACTATGCCAGAAGGCTACTTCCGTTCTTTGATCGAGTGGAACTCCATCATGTACCCAGAGCAGAAAATCATATGGCTGATGCCTTAGCCACGTTGGCTTCGATGTATAAAGTCAATTTTTGGAATGAAGCTCCAAGAAATGTCCTTTCTCGTCTTGATAGACCTGCATTCGTCTTTGCGATCGAGGAAGCCTCCGACGGCAAGCCATGGTTCCATGATATCCAGACCTTCCTTATGACTAAGGAGTATCCCGCGGGAGCGTCAACCCAGGATAAGAAGACTCTGAGGAGGCTGTCTGGAAATTTTTATCTCAATCCGGATGGAGTTTTGTATAAAAGAAACCACGATCTCGTGCTACTCAGATGTGTAGATGAGAAAGAGGCGAGTTTGCTCATGGAAGAAGTCCATGAAGGCACATTTGGTACGCACGCCGGCGGGCATGCTATGACGAGAAAGATCCTGAGAGCAGGATATTACTGGCTGACGATGGAATCAGATTGCTTTAAATTCGCGAAGAGATGTCATCAATGCCAGATTTATGATGATAAAGTTCATGTGCCGCCGTGCCCGTTAAATGTCATGTCCTTCCCGTGGCCGTTCTCCATGTGGGGCATCGACATGATCGGCAAGATTGAGCCCACTGCATCTAACGGTCATCGCTTCATTCTAGTAGCTATGAACTACTTCACCAAGTGGGTGGAGGCAGCCTCATATGCTAATTTGACCAAGCAGGTGGTGGCTAAATTCATAAAGAGGGACATCATCTGTCGTTACGGAGTTCCCGAGCGGATCATTACTGACAATGGTTCGAATCTGAATAACAAGATGATGAAGGAGCTGTGCCAGAGTTTCAAGATTGAACACCACAACTCATCTCCTTACCGGCCGAAGATGAATGGCGCCGTTGAAGCGGCCAATAAGAACATAAAGAAGATTGTTCAGAAGATGGTTGTGACCTATAAAGATTGGCACGAGATGCTGCCATTTGCACTGCACGGTTATCATACAATGGTACGTACATCAACCGGGGCAACTCCTTTCTCCTTGGTGTACGGTATGGAAGTTGTCCTACCGTTAGAAGTGGAGATCCCTTCTTTGCGAGTTTTGGTTGACGTGAAACTCGATGAGGCAGAATGGATTAAGAACCGACTAAACCAACTCAGCCTGATGGACGAGAAGAGGCTGGCATCAATTGCACATGGTCGTTTATACCAAAGCCGAATGAAGAAAGCTTATGATAAGAAGGTGCGTCCTAGAAGCTTTCAGACGGGTGATCTTGTCCTGAAGAAGATTCTTCCTCCACACTCCGATCACCGGGGCAAGTGGACTCCTAATTACGAAGGTCCGTACGTCGTCAGCAAGGTCTTCTCGGGAGGAGCTTTGTTGTTATCCACGATGGATGGCGAAGATTTTGCATCCCCGGTGAACGCGGACGCAGTTAAAAAATACTTTGCTTAAAGAATGACCCGCTGGAAAGAAAAAGAGCATCCAGGCAAAAATGGGGCATCCCGGCGAACCATAAAAAAAAAGGAAAAAGGTTTGGGCAAAAATTAGGGATATAAATTGAAAAAAATGTACACCTGCAAAGTCGAAAACCCGGATGGACGACTTTGGCAAAAAGGGGTATCCCGGTGAATCGAAAACACAGAAGGGCGATTCAGGCAAAAGTTAGGGATTTGAAAAAGCAAATGACTGCGTTCGCGTGTGGACTTTCATTATTTAGTGGTTTGGAAGACCTGAGGGCCGTTTATCTGAATCAATCTCTTCTGAAGCTGAAGCCTCAGAGAAGTATCGAAGTCAAGTGGGTCATAGAGGGATCAACTCCTGGTGTTCGTCTACGCCTCGTTGCCGACATGTGTATATACTGATGTATATTTATGTTTTTACTTTTTCGTGCAGCTTCCTTATTCCAGGAGCTTGCATCTGTTGTAAAACATTTTTACCCATTCAGGGGTTCGTTATCAATAAAATGTATACTATCCAGTAATTCTATTTGTCTGTTTAGCATTTATCTGTTTTGTTTGTGAAAAAGAACGCCGATGTTTTTGATAAAATACGCCTACATAAACTTACTGGCCTAGGCCACTGATTGTTGAAACAATGAATTACTCGAACATTGTCACAAGATGATAACCCTGACAGGTCCCTTTGAGAAGGGCATCTTGTCTGTCTATTTGTTTTGTCGCAGGTGTAGCATATACCAGGTAGTACGCCGTATGCGCCCCCAAGCAGGATGATTCCTCCTTCTCCAGCAAAGTTCAGCAGTCTCTCCCCGTGAAGTCTGAACGTGAGATCGTAAGCACTGACATGTGTTTCCCCGGCAGAGAAGATTCTCTCCCCAATCAGATGTATCCTGAAGGAACGACATCTCCCCAGCTGAGTCAAGCGTCGAAGCGTGTGTTCATCCCCCCAGCACTGGGTCACAAGTGCAGGTCTCGTAGGAGACTATTCGCTGAAGTGTGCAGCAATTGATAGTTCCAGACTGAAGTCTCCAGTGGAATCGAGATTCCCCACCGAGTCGTACTCTCCCCAGTAATGTGGATGATTTCTTCTTCCCCAGTCGAGTTTGCAGTTCCCCAAGAGAGCCGAGTCATAGGAAAGAAGTTTGGGCCATGATTGGTTGTCCCCAGTAGGGTGTTGAATAGCTGGTGCCGTATTTCCCCACCGGAGTCGTTATCTCCAGGAAGGTTAGCCGTGAAGGCCGTGCAGTTCATTTCCGCGATTGACATCGCTTTCCTTAGCAGGTCTGGGTTTTCGTAGAGCTTCATTCCCCTGCAGCAGTCGACTGAAGTTCACTTCCCCAAGCTGAGTCCGATTGAGATTGGCGTTACTTCTTGACAGGATGATTCCTTCCCCCCACCAGAGTGGTTCTTTCTCCTTGACAGGGGGACTCCCCCTCCAGCATTTATTTTGCTGATGGGATCGTAGCATTTTGCATGATTGCATAGCATTTATCCTAAACGTATAGTATTTCCACCGTGTGGAACATTGCGCCATTGCCGAAGCATATGCATACTAAACATGAGCTAGGTCATTACCGTTCTTGTTTTGCAGGTATTCCGCAGCAAAGTCGTTTGCCCAAGATGATTCTTGAATTCTCCAGTGAAGGCGTTCATTTAAGATGATTCTTAAAATCCCCAGTGAATTCACCAGAGAGAGCCGCTCAGGATGATTCCTGAAATCCCCGGCAGAGTGTTTGCTCAAGATGATTCCTGAAATCTCCAGCAGAGCTATAGGTTCAGGATGATTCTTGAAGTCCCCACGGAGTTATCTGTTCAAGATGATTCTTGATTTCCTCAGCAGAGTTGACTCATCCAGAATGATTTCTGAAGCCCCGAAGCAGAGTGACTTGATAGTTCTCCAGAATCCCCAGCGGAGATGTGTCGTCCCCAGCAGGTTCCTGAACAGCAAAGTTGAAACTCCCCCTGAAGACTTGATGATTGAAGTCCAATCTTATTGACGAAGCAGTTCTCTCCGCTGATGCGGAGTGCCTGATGGCAAAAGTTTGGATATCCCCAATTGGTTCATGATTGACCGAGAATTCTATTCCCGACTTGCGGATGAAGTCCGGCTGATGCCCAAAGATTTCTTTGAATGCCCAATGGCATGATTAACTTGATTGTTGACCTGATAAGTCCCAAGGAATCCTGATTCCTGACGGCATGATCGACCATGTATCGCCGGTTACCGTGTGACCAACCCCCTAGCTAGTTGCCGTGCAGCTGATATTCTAGTTTTCGAAGATTTGTTCCCATCAGTGTACCGTGTACTTGTGCAGTTGGAAAATTTCCGGGTTTATTGGTATTCAACCGTCTCGTACCTTGATTGGTGGAGAGTCGTTCGCTTCTCACCTAGTCAGGTTCAAGCCGCTTGAATAGGGGCAGCTGTTGCACCCCAAAATTTGCCCAACTTTTCTTTACGTAGTTTGTGTTTCATTTCATTCACATTAGCATTATCATTTGCATTTCCTTGACATGTATGCAGGAGATCAAGAGGTATGATTACCAATCAAGGATTATGCAAGACTATGAAGATAGCTAAGAGGCTTATTCAAGTATTCAAGGGTTGATATCTTTGTCAGAGAAGTCAAAAGATCCTCAGAGAGAGTGGTTGAAACCAAGGTTGTGTGCCTCCTAACTTGAGAGTTGCGGGAGCTCCTCAGATGATTCTGAAGCCAAGAATGTGGACTTGAGGTCTTGAGAGAGCTTATGGGATGTCTTGAAAGCCATCATGAGGCCTAGATAGGTCATTGTGCAAGATTAAGAAGACTCAGCCATGAGTGGTGTAATTAGGGTTTGACTGGGTCAACCCTAGGTCAACTGATGATTTGGAGAGGGTTGAGACCTAATCCAAGAGCCATGTGATCATGGATTGATGCATTGAGATGCTACAAGGATGATTCCAAGGTTAACTCATCATGATTGAAGAGTTTGAGAAGTTTCAAGCTAGGGTTTCTAAGGCTTGACAGTGTAAAATCCCATAGTTTGATCCCTATCTTCAAGGCAGTTTAGCCCAAGATGTGATTGTCATCTCATCTTACCCCCAACATGAATGTTGTAGAGCTTTCTCTTAGCTTTAATTTGAGTACTAGAAGTCCTTGATAGGATTTGTAGAACTCAAGTTATGACTTTGACAAGTTACAGGTCATCTGAGGTATGTGAATTTGGGGCCTTGAAAGTTACCCAACTTGCATCAAACGTTTGCCCAAGAAGGATGATTCCTATAAACTTTTGGTCAACATGAATGTTGTTCCTTATCCTCTTATATTTCTATAGAGTACTAGAAGTCCTTGATAGGATTTGTAGAACTCAAGTTATGGCTTTGACAAGTCAAGGGTATTTTAGTCATTTGGAGATTACAGGTCATTTCAACCTTAAGGCCATAACTCCTATTTCCAAGCTTCAAATGGGAAAATGTTCAACATCAAACTTGTTCAAAATGATGTTTTAAGGCTATTAAGGAGGTCATGAGATGTTGGAAATTCTTGTAGCTCAAAGTTGCAAAAATGACCTAAAATAAGGGCATAAGTTAAATAAACCAAAGTTGGAAATTGATATTTTCAACCTCCACATCCAAACCATGGCATGTAATATATCATTTTGACTCTAGAAAACATTTTAAGAACATTGGTTTAGCCACATTTTTGAGTTGAGATTCAATTTGTGGACTTTCTTTGAAAAGTGATTGCTTGCATATTAAGTAACATGTGCAAACATAGAATCAAGGCATGAGCAAGGTCCTTTGCAAGCTAAACTCTTTCAAAATGTCACTAGAGGAGAAATTGAAAGAGAATGGGATGGTTTTCAAGCTGCAAACAGAATGGTGCATATCATGGTATGTGATTGAAAATCTCATGACATGAGAAGTGGAAACTCTCATTAGAAGGATCTAGAGGGTTCTAGATCATCCAAACCTCATCTATATATTGAGTAGAGTTGATCCAATGCAAAGGTTGGTGATGATTGAAGGAGAGAGCATAGATTGAGATTGAGATTCCATAGCTTGCAATTGAATTCTGTTTCACCAAATTCCTCACTTTCCATCCATTTTCTTGATTGAAACTTCTTCCATGGATGCTAAGGAGTGATTCCAGATCATAATCCAAGAGAGTTCGTGGCTGAATAGCGTATGAGCAAGTGAATTTTTTCACCTGCAACTCACCATCGGGTTTCAAGATTTAGGAGCTTTCAACCGGTTCTTTTGCATACAGAAGCAAGGAGAGGGTTCATTGATCGTGTCTGCAAGATTGTAGAGCTTGAATTGGAGGTTTAGTGCATTTGTTCATCCAAGTTTTTCAGGTTGGTAACTTTCTTCCTCTAGCATTATTTAGGTAGAATCAAGTTTAATTAAGGTGTTAGTTGCATTGTAGAACGGTGTAGGATGGATTTCAAACCATTAATTTGAGAATTAGTGACAAAATAGGTGCATTACCATTTTCGGTTGAGATTTGGATATGGTGAATCTTGAGGATTTAGGTTGAATAAAGGGTATGGTTGAACTCGTGACAAGATTTGGGACAAGATCCATGTTTTGACCTCTTGGAATGGAGGCCTGTAGAGAGAATTAGGGTTGAGGAAGGTGATCGGAGCACCACCGGTGGTGGCTGGAGCTGGGCGCGAAGTTCAGGCATTCAAAAGGTAGAAGATGATGTTAGCACCCTTGGATGTTGTTTGGACCTTTGACTGGGAGCATGATCCAATGGCCACGTTTTAATTTCCCTTTGTGAAGGATCTGAATTAATGAAACACATCATTTCATTTAGTAGCTGATGCTGGGCTTAGTGAATTGGCTGATATTCACCCCCCCCCCCCATGGCCCAATCCATAATTTGTACTGATACTGGTTACTATCCACACCGTGCCTTTATTCTTTTATTTGGATTTTCTTTATTTTTTTCATTTTATTCATGGTTCTTGTAAAAATCATATAAAATTGAAAATTAATCCAATTAATCCCATTCTTTTGGCATTTTACTCATGATTGAGTCTACTATTTTTTAGATAAAAAATATTTTCAGTTCATGTATTTTCTGATTTAATAGGAATTTTACATTTTAATTGATATTAAAATGGTTATGTTTGATACATAATTTTGTGGAATTTTGTGTGATCATGTGGTGATGATTTTGATCCTAATTTTTTGTGTGTGATTATCTTAGACATGTATGCTCCCATAGTATTTTTCTCACATTTTTGTGATGAAAATAAGTGTGCTCTCTAGATTGATATTTAGGTGCTTCCTTTTTAGGGTTTAGGTTTAGTACCTCATGATGTAGAATTTATTTCTAGGTCTTATTTGATGATTGGATCTCTGAAATTAATATGGTAGAGTCATGATTGACCTAGGTTCCCTTAGGAATTTTTGTAGAGATTAATAGGATAGTTTTCTATTTTTGATTGATTTTAGTTTAGGTGCTAGTTTTAGATGATTCTAGGGCACTAACTCAACTAGATTAACTTCTTTAGGTCCCTTAGATTAGGGTTTTTGCTCTGTGTGCCTTTGATTGAGATTGAAGACAAGTTGAAGACAAGGTGAGGATGCTTGAAGTTGCTTGAAGTTGCTTGGAGCTTGGATTTGCTTGTGCCTGAAGGTGTCTGATGAAGATATAGGAGATAGGAGACATAGGGAGAGCCTTAGAATTAGAATGATTTCTTTCACAAATAGGGAAAGCATCTTGTGCTTCCATTCCTACCAATGACTAAAAGTCCTTCTAAGATATTCACATCCCTCCTTTGGAGGGATGAGTGGCTTTATCTGGGAAGTAGAACTTTGAGGGAACCAGTCTCTCATAATGATGAACCCTTACAGGCTTCCTTTGGTTGTCAATAAGCTGTTTATCATTTCCACTCTCTCTGTTAAATCAATTGTATTCTGGTTTGAGTATCTTGAAGGATGTTGGGCTTGAGTCTGAAGATGAGAACTTCATTGAAGAGTGTGGAAGAGGATGATCCCTTGAGCATTGCCATTGTAGCTGAAGCTTGATGAGCAAGAAGAATAAGTTGATACTTGAAGACCCAGTGGAGATTGAGTGAAGAGCTGAGGCTTAAAGGGTTGAAGGATGAAGTTGACACTTCCAGGTGATTGAAGACTACTCTGAGAAGCTGAAGCTTGTAGGAGGAGAAGACCAAGTTGATACCGGTGAAGCAAAGAGAGCTGAGGCTTGAAGACCAAGTTGATACTGGTGAAGCAAAGAGAGCTGAGGCTTGAAGACCAAGTTGATACTTATGAAGAGGATTCAATTGAGATTGAGTCAAAGGCTGAGGCTTGAGGAATAAAGGATAAGTTGACACTTACACTGATACATTGAGAGCCTGAAGGAATCAAGTTGATACTTGCAGTTAGGAGTAAAGCCTGAAGGTGGAATTGACTGAAGAGCTGAAGCTTGAAGAAGAGAGAATAAGTTGAAGCTTATGTTTGATGGGTTGAAACTTGGAGAAGAAAATTGATACTTGCCAGTGAAGTTGATAGCCTTGAAGGGTAGTTGAAGTCTGGAGGCTGGATTGTTGTCAGAAGAGCTGAAGCTTGGAATGACAAAAAGAGGGGTTGATCTGCTTTCTTTTCTTGTCTGTTTTCTTTTCTGTATTGATGTGCCTTGTTTGATTTGCTTGATGCATTAGAATAAGTCCATGATTAGACTGACTTTAATCTAGGAGCATGATTGCACTAGAGGTTGAGTTGCTCCCTCTGCTTGTATTGTTACTGTATGGCTTTGCTTGCGGGTATTCGGTAGAGCCCAGCTCCCTTGCCCATGTGGTTTGTGTTGGCTTGATAGCATATTTTATTTCCTCTGTATGATTGCAGTTACTTCTATTTTGCTTGATAGCATGTTATTCTTTCTATATCATTGCTGTTATTCATTCTGGCTTGAGGTTGAGATGAGCTTGTGGAGGTTGATACCCCACACACATTTCCTCCCTCACTTGCATTGCATGCATTTTACTATATATCTGTTTAATGTTTAAGCTGATGCTTTACCTGTTTCTGTGTATCATTGACATGATCCCCTAGGAATCCCACTTCCTTTGATAAGGAGGTGATGATAGAACTTTAGGTTGAAACCTATGCATGATAACATCTAGGAGTTCCCTGTTTCAAACCTCAAATATAGGATGAATCCTTGGCATGTCAACAGTAGGACTTGATAGTCTCCTTTTAGTTGAGCCTGTTCTCTTCTCATCTCAAAACAGCTTAAGACACAGTAATCATGAATGATTTCTTTCGTACGTTACGAGCCTTAAGCTATATGAGAAAGGATTGTTGGAGAGTTTCTTTTCAACAGTCTGGATGTTTAGTATGGCACCCTTTGGGTGACATGCGACGCATTCACTCTTAGGTCATAGTCTTTAGTGCGATTGAAATTGCAAATGCTATAAAAAACACTTCTTGCGTAAAAGACAGAAAACAAACTTCAAACCTTTTTGCCCCGTGGGCCAATAATTCAAAGGAAGATTTTCTGAAGAAAAGAGTGTCGTTAAACTTCAGCACCACCGCAAACAGGCTTTGTCCCTAACTGTTGGAACTGTTGTTTAACCCTACTCGATAAAACAGATGAATCTGAATCCCCGTAATTCGTATTATCCCGAACTACGTAAGCTCTGATCTCTCATACCTGTTGAGATTACGTAGGCACAATACTAACGTATTGGCGAGCCACCTTCCCCGTAACCCGTAGTAGGTCGAACTACGTTGACTCTGATTTCTCATTCTCTGATGACAATACGTAGGCATAAAGCGCGACGCTTTGCCGAGTCATTTTCTTTTCTTTTTAAGCCAACCTTGATAGGTAGATAGATAAAACCAACCCGTCCAGTAAACACAACAAGCGTGGATTCCGTCGAGTACGACGGACGTGAGGGGTGCTAATACCTTCCCCTTGCATAACCGACTCCCGAACCCAGACAATGGTTGCGATGACCTTGTCTTATACCTTTTTCGTCAGGTTTTTACGATCGTTTCCTTTCCCGTTCTGAGGGATAAATAACGAAAGGTGGCGACTCTTCTATTTTACCGGCACCTTATTTTCGCAAAAGCGACAGCTGGCGACTCTGCTGGGGATCAAACCCAGAATCTCTGGTTCTCCGGTTCCCTATGCGAGTTAATCCTAGCGCTTGTATGATTACTTGTTGGGTTGTGTTTATTTGTCGCATTTTATTTCCCGCACTTTACTTTCAGTATGATATGATTATATGTGTTGTTGTGGGAGGGGCATTCTGATGAGTGAGAAGCCAGACCCAGGCTTGAGTGAACATAGCATTAGTTGTGGAAATTAGTGGGCGCGTGCTTGCTTGGCAGGCACTAGTGTCTCATGAAATCCACGCTCAGACGAGGTTCTCCTGGTTGACTTCTTTTTCAACCCTTTGGGTTGAGGGGGTTGTTGGTTTGGAGGATTGTCGACTCTGGGTAGGACAACTTCCATACCGTAAACCAGTGAGAAAGGAGTTGCCCCAGTTGATGTGCGTATCGTTGTATGATAACCGTGCAATGAAAATGGCAACATCTCATGCGAATCTTTGTAGGTCACAACCATCTTTTGTACTATCTTATTAATGTTTTTGTTGGCCGCTTCAACTGCACCATTCATCTTCGACCGGTAAGGGGATGAGTTGTGATGTTCAATCTTGAAGCTCTGGCATAACTCCTTCTTCATATTGTTATTCAGATTCGAACCATTATCAGTAATGATCCGCTCGGGAATTTCGTATCGACATATGATGTCCTTCTTTATGAATTTAGCCACCACTTGCTTGGTCACGTTAGCATACAAGGTTGCCTCCACCCACTTGGTGGAGTAGTCGATGACTACCAAAATAAAGTGATGACCGTTAGATGCAGTGGGCTCGATCTTGCCTATCATATCAATGCCCCACATGGAGAACGGCCATGGGGATGACATAACATTCAACGGGCACGACGGCACATGAATTTCATCCGCATAAATCTGGCATTTATGACATCTTTTCGGGAATTTGAAGCAATCCGACTCCATCGTCAGCCAGTAATATCCTGCTCTCAGGATCTTTCTCGTCATAGCATGCCCGCCGACGTGCGTACCTGTTCGCTGTGTTTTCTGGCGAACAACCTCTGGTTAACCAATTTCTTCAGAAAGTTGGGTTACTTGCAGGACCAACCATACAAGTCCTAGGATACATGTGCATTTGGTTCTGTCGAAATACTCTTAGACTCTTGGTGACTAATTTGTGGTTTGTTTTATCAATGTTGTCAAAGTGTTAAGGACTTTGATTTTGCAAGTAACGAAGTTTGAACTTAAAGATGAAATAAGGTTAAAAGTTTAAACAAGAACAAAGAAATGTCGAAAGGCTAAAAACTTGCAGAAAAGTAAATGAAATATAAAATGACATGAACTTGAAGAATAAACAAGTAATGAACTTGAAGAATAAACAAGTAATTTAAAATGACTTTGAAAATATAACTGGTGTTTAAACGTACATTGTTCCAAATACTAGACTCATTTTCTCTCACACTGGGTACTTAGAGCTTTTACGGGAATTTTGTACAAATTTTCACACACACATTCTAACCACAAACTATCCTATTTATACACAAACAAAATAACTGCTTAGAACGGAAAAACTATAACTAAACGACAAGTGTCAGCCTGCATGTAAATTTCTTCTCTGAAACCTCCATGTGTCCAACTGCCAAAGGTTACAACCTTTTGAAATTTGAATCTCTTCCTTGGTGACGAAACCTTGTAACTCTTCAAAACTGTCGAAACCCTTTTAAAGGAGAGAAACTCTTCAGCACTTGCCAAACCTTATCTTTTTTTTTTAACAGACTTCTTCTGTCGAAACCCTCAGTCACAAACTCTCCAAACTATTCTGCCAGAACATTATATCTATTTCTGTCGAAACAATGAAACTTTAAAACCTTGTCAGCAATTCTTGGATTCTCCTCCTGATGCTATCCTTCGACAAAGATGACCTTAAAGCCTGAATTTTAATCTTGTCGAAATTATGGTCTTGTCGAAATTATGGGTTTACAAATTGCCCCCCAGCAAAGATATTTTCGACTATCAAAGGAGAAATGTCTTTTGCTGTCGAAGTGATCTTTGACTTCCAGTTGCATTTATTGTGAAATGACTCTCTTTTTTTTTTTTTTTTATTGAGTCCCAAGGAAACACAATGATTTTCACTTTATGAAACGTCACATCTAGCCCACGTTTCACACAATCTCCCATGACCCTATATTGTAGGTACATCATGGCTCACTACCAACCGCCACTTTCAATCTCCACCAATGGATTAACATGCATGTTTCCCTTTTCCTAACTGAAAAAATCTTTTCATTTTCTTCTTTTTTTTTTTCATTTATTTCAAACTCTATAAATACCACTTTCAATAACATTTCACACTTTCCATTCTCTCTAATCTTCTCTTACCCAAGCGTGAAAACTCCATTTCCAAGTCTTTCAGAGCTCTTGTTTCTTCACCATCTTCAACAAATCAATGGCTCCTCCCAAGACTACCACTGGACAGAGTGCGAAGAAGACAAAGAAAACCAAGGATCTTCCTCCTGCTCACGTATTATCTGGGCCTACCCAAACTCAGCATCAGCAGTACTTCCCAGAACCCCCAAATGAAAGGGAAAAGGCAAGCATTTACAGGTCACAGGTAATAATTCCTATCTCTGTTTCTGGAATCCATCATGCTATGTTAGGCCCCATTTTTGATCCTACTGTGGACCCTAACCGTTTAAAAGAATTTTACCCTTGCTATTCTGCTTCCAAACCCATAGCTGCTAATAAAAACCCTAAACCTGTCGAAACCTCATCAAAAGAACCTGAAGTCCTTATGGCTTCGACAGAGATAGATCTGTCTTATCTAAATCAAAATAGGATTTTTAGGAGTCCCCCTTTGACAAAGGATCCCTCTGAGTACCAAACATGGTTAACTAGGGTTGAAAAAGCCAAAGAAAAATTTTGGAAGAAAACTGGAATTTATAACTTAATCCAGTTGTCGAAAGAAGGTCCCCGTTATTGCCAAAACATGCTGTTGGCCTCCTTGTACTTTTGGGATAGTACTTACAACACTTTCCACTTACCCTGTGGAATGATGACTCCCACCCTATTCGACATAGCAGCCATAACTGGCCTTAGTCCTTTAGGGGAAATATTTAACCCTGAACATCTGAACAAGGATCCCATAGGCTTCGACACCAAGCATGCTGGGTATTCTGTTTTTATAGCCCATCACCAAGGTGAAAGCCATGAAGAAGTCTCCGATGAAGAGCACATTGCCTTTCTCAGCCTATGGTTGTCCAAATTTGTCTTTTGTACAAGGTCCCTTCAAGTGGCTAGAAGTTTCATCATTATGGCTAATCAGCTTCATAATGGAGTTGCATTCTGCCTGAGCGAGTTGCTTCTAGCAAACCTTTATGAATCTCTAAGTGAGAGTGTCAGCAATCTCAAATCCCTCAAAGAAAAGGGTAACATCAGTCTCACAGGCCCCTTTTGGCTTCTACAACTATGGCTGAATGCCACTTTTGAAAACTTCATCCCTAACAAAATGCCTGTTGTCGAAGAAACAGTCAAAGAAAGGCGTGTCGAATGGCCTAGGCTGGTTCAACTGACCCCCACTGATGAGAATGTAAGCCTTCAACAAGCATTTACTGGCTACATCATGATGTTCGCCAAACGCTATAAATTTTCTCCTTCAATGGCACCCTTCGCCAATAGACAAGTAGGTCCAAGATGGTTCACCAGAAGACTCCCAGTGGAGGACCAGAAAGATGAAGACTCTTACATCTCCATTTGGGAAGCTTTTCTTATGCCTAGACACTTCTTTTCTCATCATAGCCTCAACAATACAAAGGTATCTCTCATTGTATATCAACCCAATCTGGTAGCCAGGCAGTTTGGATTAATCCAGACGAAGACAAAGCCCATCTACCACAAGAAAGGTGCTATCATTTTCTACAACTCATTTCACCATTTCGACAAGAGCTTAGAACTGTACAACAAATATTTCGACCCAACTCTGGAGGTCTATCCCACCATCTTTATACCAAACTTCCTCTGCACTGAGGAGTTCGACGTCTGGTGGAAGGGATACTACATCAACAAATTTTTCGACGTAGCAACTTTCACTGCTCTTCTGACAAATGCTTTTACCTTTGTGCAGGACAAGAAGAAAAAAGGTACAGACCAACATATAAAAGAAATTCAAAAGTTTCAAAAGTATTTTGAAACTATTTACAGGCCTGATGATCTTCGTCGAACCATAGCTGAAGCAGCAAGATCTTTAAAATTCAAACTCACAGAGAAATTAGACCAATTGTGGTTTCCTTCATCCCTTCCACCACATGCACACTACGACTTTGCATTCACAACCTTTCCTCCAAAATTCCCTCCACTCCCTTCTGCAGAATTTGGGGTGGCCTTGTGTCCTCCGTTTCCAGATTGGTTTGTATGTGGATCAGACTTAAAACTGCTTCGTGAAAGAAACAAAAAACCTGCCAAACGCGTGGTTGCGACGAAGTATCATCTGCACAACTTCACTGGGCACCTTCATATTGGGATTGAACACGTTACTATAGACGAACCCATTCTTGAAGGTGTCGAAGAGACCATATTTCTCTTTTTGTTTCTAACTCCTTTTATTATTATATCAATGTTCATGCAACTTTTCTTTTTCAGCTGTTAGAATTGTCAGGAAGACTACTGGCGAAGGAACTTCTTCAAAAACAGTCGAAAAAACCCCTTCAACGACAAAAAAGGTTTCGACACAAACAGAACATCCCTCCTTATTTGTATACTTCATATTTTCTTATACTAAACACTTCTTCTCTTTCTCTTATAGGTAACTCGTACCCCAGCAAAGAAAAGGAAAACAGAAGAAAAAGAAACAAGCGTCGAAGAATCCGAGGACGAATCCCCTGAACCCCAGCCTTTGAAAAGAAACAAAGGTTTAAAAATTAAAACAGTGGCGTCCCAAAGATCTCTGGTCCCAAGACGAACCCCACCTGCCAGTCCGGTCAACAAAGTTCCTTCAAGGAACGAAAGAAGTGGGGACTCAAGTGCCCATACTGAAATTCCTCAGGTAATCATTTCGACAATCACCAATCCAGCCTTGACTGAATGTATCTTTATCTTCAAGTTCTTCTTTTGTGTTTTTTGCTTGTAGGTTGTTATTGATGTCGAAGAGACCTCTGCAATCCAAGAAGAGCATGCTCCCTCTAATTCTGAGAGGACTCTGGCTGAAAGACTCCGGGATGATGCCACTCCAGATGCAGGGATCCATGGGCCTCAAACCTTGGATGAATTCGACCTTAGTGACTCTGAGTCTTCCGACAACAACTCTCCCTTTCGACCAGACCCCACTGCCGAAAAAATTATTTCAGATCAAGATGTACCACTTCCAACAACCGCTGCTATACCAAACTCTGATGAGAATGCCACTTCTCAGGATGTACAAACTCCAGATCCAACTAACACCACCATGGCTAACAAAGACAATGTCGAAGAAGTTGTTACTCTGTCGAACCAGCCAGAAGTTAACTTGAGCATTGGAGGAACCTCTCAACACATTCCCCCTTCATCAAAGGCTCCTGTCGAAACCTCTTTGGGCACTGCTTCGACGAGTTTATCTCATGAAGAAATTGAGAGTTTGAAGGCTAGAAAACCCTTTGAATACTTAAAAGCTTTGCTCGACACCAAGTATAACTTCCACGATTCCTCTGCCAGTGGTTCGACAGCTTCAGGGGCCACTTCCGACCTTCAACCAATCAATGTCATCATGGATGAGATCAAGGCAAGGATCCTTGGAGTTGACCTGTTTGAGGTCTTGGCTGAGAATACTTCTGCTCAATATGATCTGAAGAAGCTCCTAAAAAGTGCCAACTTGCTGGAGGCTTCGACTGAGGAAAGCCATCTGGTGATGGATTTGATATCTTTGATTGATTCTGCCAGCGCTGATCTGGTTCGACAAAAAGAATTCTCCCAAAAGATCACAGCCAAGTCTGAGGAGCAAGTTTCAGCATGGAACACAGTGGCTTCTTCGACAGAAAGGATTTCAGAGCTGAATAAGCTTTCTGACGAATACACCAAAGCTGCTGCTGATTGTGAAAGCAATATTCAAGCCTACCAAGCCCAAATTGCTGATCTCCAAAGAAAAATCCTCCGAGAAAAAGAACGCCAGGCCTCTCTTCAAAAACCAAATCAGGAAGCAATAGACAGTGAACTCCGGAAGGGGCTACAACATGCAGAAACAGCCCAGCAACTTCACAGGGAGCTTGACGAAATGACTGTCAGCAAAAGCCTTTGTGAGCGTCGAATTCAACTCCACAAGAAAAAATTCGACGAGCTCAAAACCACATTCCTTCGACAGTGATTTTGTAATAGGACTTAGGAATTTTACTTGTTTTGGGATATTTCCTTTTAGCACTTTTTATATGTAATGCTATTTTACGCCATTTGTTTGGCGAAGACAAGTTTCCTTTGTAATTTAGTTTGTTCTTATTTTTATTTCGTGCAGTGTTGGTTTATACTTTTTTAAGTACTTCCCATTTATTTTCATCACTCTTCTATCTTTTTCTATTTCTTCGACTTCGTATGCACCATTGGAAAAAACTCTTAAAATTTTGAAAGGTCCTTCCCACTTAGGGGACCATTTTCCCATCACTCTGTCTTTCTTCTCCATGGGCAAGATCACTTTCCAGACTAAATCATTTACTAAAAAGGCTTTGAATTTTACTTTTTTGTTATAAAACTTTTCAACTCTCTCTTTCTGCCTTCTTATTAATTCTAAAGCACGCAACCTTTCTTCGTCTAAATCAACCAATTCATCCATCATCATACTCCAATAGATTTCAGATGGAATCTCATGATGTCTTTGAATTCGTATTGACTGTAAACAGATTTCGACAGGCAATACTGCATCATGTCCATAGGTTAATTTAAATGGGGTGGAGTTAGTTGCTTCCTTAGGAGAGGTTCGACAAGCCCAAAGGATTTGATCCAGGGTCTTATGCCAATTTCTGGGTTTTTTACCCACATGTTTCTTTATCAGGTTTATCACCACTTTGTTGGCTGCTTCGACCTGGCCATTTGCTTGGGCATAATAAGGTGTCGAAGTCAACAACTTAAAACCTGTCTCTCTTGCAAATGCTTGCATATTTCTGCCAGTAAACACAGATCCTTGATCAGTGGTTATAGTCTCTGGTATTCCAAATCTATACACTATGTGTTTCTGGATGAAATCTATGACTGCTTCCTGATCTACATTTGTCAAAGGTATGGCTTCAATCCATTTAGTGACATAGTCTACTCCTACTAAAATGTACTTCTGCCCTTTTGAAGAAGCTGGTCGAATCTCACCAATCAAATCTAAAGCCCAACCTCTGAATGGCCAAGGCTTTATAATAGAATGTAACTCACTTGCTGGCACATGAGGTATGCCTGCATGGATTTGACATTCCTGACAACCCTTTGCGAATTCGACACAATCTTTCAACATGGTTGGCCAATACATTCCTTGTCGAAATAATAGCCATTTCATTTTATGTCCTGCTTGGTGGGCACCACATGCACCACTGTGTACATTCGACAAAGCTATGTATGCTTCAGTCTCTCCAAGGCATTTTAGTAGAACTCCTTCTGCAGTCTTTTTAAACAGTTCATTTCCAAAGAGCACATAACTTAAGGCTCTGTACTTTATCTTCCTTTCGACTGTTTGATTTGGATTTTGCAAATAATCTTTAATGGGTTTTCTCCAATCTCCATCCTCTAGATTATCCACATTGAAAATCTCAAAGTTTTCTTGATCACCATATCCCAATCTTATTGTGTCCAAATCAGATGGGGACAGCTTAGTAGATAAAACTTTTCCTCTCACTTCGACGAACTTCAACAGATTTTCTTTCGACACTTTATACCCTGAAGCCAGCTGGGCCAAGTCGTTTGCTTCCTGATTTTCTAATCTGGGGATGTGTCTAAAAACTACACTGTCGAATCTCTTGAGGAGTCTGTTGGCTATCACAAAGTACATGATCAAATTTTCTTTGACACATTTGTACTCTTTCGTCAATTGTTTTATCACCAATTCAGAGTCACCCATTATTTCGACCTCTGTTGCCCCCAGTTCCAACAAGATTTCAAGTCCAACAATTAAGGCTTCATATTCTGCCTCATTGTTTGAACAGAATCCTTCTATTTTGTACTTGAACTTTGTTGGAACTTTATTGGGAGAAATAATTAACACCCCAACACCTGTTCCATTTTTATGACTGGAACCATCAAAATATAACCTCCAAGGCTCTTTTTCGACATAATTTGTCTCCTCTCCAAGTATGGAGTGGTCAGCTATAAAGTCAGCAACTACTTGCCCTTTAACAGCTTTTAGAGGCATATATTTTAAAGAATATTCAGTTAAGGCTAAAGCCCATTTTCCAATTCGACTATGTAAAATAGACTTAGACAACATATGCTTTATTACGTCGAAATGAGAAGATATATGTACATCGACGGGTTTTATATAATGCTTTAATTTCATACAAGAGAAATATACACATAAACATAATTTCTCTATCATGCTATACCTAGTTTCAGCATCATTCAAGACCCTGCTGAGATAGTAAATGGCTCTTTCGACGCCATGTTCATCTTCTTGACAAAGCATACTTCCTAATGTTCTGTCAGATGCTGATATGTAGAGCCTCATGCTTCTTTTTCGGCAAGGAGATATTAGGACTGGGGGGTTTGCCAAATACTCCTTGATCTTGTCGAAAGCAGCTTGTTGCTCTTGCCCCCAAGTGAAACCCTCTTTCTTCAGTCGAAGCAAGGGTGAGAAGGCCTGAGTCTTTCCACTAAGGTTGGAGATAAATCTTCTGAGGAAGTTGATTTTCCCTAGTAGAGACTGCAATTCCTTCTTTGTCGATGGCGCTTTTGCTTCCATTATTGCTTTAGCTTTGTTTTCATTGATTTCAATCCCCTTTTTGTGGACCACAAAGCCTAAGAAATCCCCAGCCTGCACACCAAAAGCACATTTAAGAGGATTCATTTTCAAACCAAACTTCCTCATCCTTTCAAAGGACTGTCGAAGATGGTTAATATGGTCGAAGCCTGAAGCAGATTTAATCACAATGTCATCTATATAAATTTGCATAAACGTTTCAATGAAATCGTGAAAAATAGAATTCATAGCCCTTTGGTAAGTAGCTCCAGCATTTTTCAAACCAAAGGGCATTACTACCCATTCATATGTTCCTATTGCTCCTGGACAACGAAAAGCTGTTTTTGGAACGTCTTCTTCAGCAATAAAAATCTGGTTATAACCAGAATAGCCATCAAGCATACTTAAATACTCATGGCCTGCTGCAGAATCTACTAGCATTTCTGCTACTGGCATAGGATACTCATCCTTAGGGGTGGCTGAGTTTAGATCTCTAAAATCAATACACACCCTCAGTGTGCCATTTTTCTTAATCACAGGAACAATATTAGCAATCCATTCGACATACCTTGTTGTACGGATGAATTTGCATTTTAGAAGTCTTTCGACCTCTTCTTTGATCTTCGACAGAATTTCAGGTGCAAAGCGTCTGGGGGTCTGTTTTATTGGCTTCTTCCCTTCCAGAATTGGCAACTTCAATTCCACCAGACTTCTGTCTAAACCAGGCATTTCGTCATAATCCCATGCGAAGCAGTCTTTAAACTCATTCAGCAGCTGGATTATTTCGATTCTGAGTTGAGGATTCAACTTGGCACTGATGTAAGTGGGCCTTTTCTCTGCCCCCAGTCCTAGATTAATCTCCTCTAAGGGATCCTGTGCCACCATTTTCATATTGGTGGAGGTTGGATCCTTTTCGAACCCCAGAGGTTCGTCATCATAAATGGCATCAAGTCTTTGGTTTTGCCATTCACCATTTGAGTCTTCTTCAAAACTCTGATTTGCATGTTGCTCCTCAATATTTTCTTGAGGGTGTTGTCCTTCGACAACCTGAGTACTGGCTTCGACAGCCATATTTCTTACTTCAGCCTCAAGGGCCGCTTTGTGTTGTTTTTCGGCTATATAAGCCGAAATCCTTTCCATTGCTGAAACTTCAGTCATTTTCACTGAATTCACTTCCCCATCCAGTTGGGTTGACATGGGCAGTTCCACAAGTGTAATTTGTTTCCCCAATTATTTCTTTATCCCACTGGAAACCATGTGTAGGATGGAGGTACATGGAACAGTAAGCGTTGTCGGAAGCTGTCAGGTCGAAAGCCGCAGGATTGCATGGTGCTATATGGGCTAGGTTCTTGTCGAAGTTACGACTAGTGATATTGTTCACATCAGCTGTGAAGTAACTCTGATCTGCTTCAATGTTTTCGACAATCCCATCTGGCCTCCAGATTGCTATTCTTTGATGCATGGAGGATGGCACAGCCCCAATCCCATGGATCCATTCTCTTCCCAACAGCAAGTTGTAATTTGCTTTTGATGCTATCACCACAAACATTGTAGGCCTGGTGATGGATCCTACAGTCAAGTTCAATTGTATTACTCCCAGTGTTGTTCCCACTTTACCTTCATAGTTGGACAACACCATATTGTGAGGCTTAGTGTCGGAGTCATCTTTTCCAATTCTCCTTATCATGTAATGAGGAATTAAATTTACAGCTGCTCCGCCATCTATCAGAATTTTGTTGACACCTACACCTTCTACCTTTCCTTTTATGAAGAGAGGCTTTAAGTGAGCCTTCATTGCATCATCTGGCTTTTCGAAGAAGGCATTTTGCTCTTCGACACAGCCATTGTTCATTATGTAGTAGCATACAGGCTTCAAGCTTATGCTATCATCCATCATGTCATCCTCTTCGTCTTCGACTTCCATTATCCTGTCGAAGTCTCTGGGCAGTACAGAAACCACATTGCAAGTTACGTCGAAAGAAGCATCTGATTCTGAACCAAATTCATCTGTGACTTCTTCGTCCACTGGCATTCTATTGTTTGTTTTCTGCACCTCTGTGGTGTCACCAGATCTATTCTTCTGAATGATTTCTTTTTCTGCCAGGGGCATTCCCTTGTTTGTAATCTGCACACATTTGCTTGATTCAGCTTCCTTCTGCCCAACCTTTTGGTATTCTACAGTTTTCTTTTCAATTTTCTTCTGCCTTTGGAATCTTCTCCATTGGGATCTGGACATAGGATTCTTCCCTTTGTAGTTTTCAGAGACGTATTTTGGCTTTGCCTCCTTTTTAACTTCCATGGAAGGACCCCTGTTCACTTCAAAACTCTTCCATCTCTTCTGACCTTGGACATCCCTTATAGGCTGAACCCATTTGTCATCATTTGGCCTGTTGGATGGTTTGTAAGTGTTGAAACGTCTTTCTCCGACCCCTTGACTGTGATGCTCCCCTCTTCTTGGGTCGAATCTTTCGTTTCTGGTTGGTGGGACTGTTCCCCAATTTCTTTTCCTCTGGGTCTTTTCTGCTGCTTCCAAGTCATCAGCTGCTTTCTTGTCGAACACAGCACTGCATCTTGGGCAAAGCATGACTTCTGCATTCCTCCTTTGACACCTCTGGATGAATTCAACCAGACTCTCGTTCTCTTCTGGGTAAACCAGCTTCTGATGCTCCTCTTGACGCTTCTTTCCCTTGTCGATGTCTGGTCCTCCCTTTTGAGTGATTTCCACCATATGAATCCCAGCACTCTGTTCAGTTGTAATTTTCAATTTGTTCATTTTTTCGACTAGCATGATTTCCTCTGGGATGTCCTCCTTTGACTGACTAACATTGCCTTTTGGGTGTAAGCCCTTATAGATGTATTTGCAGCAATGTGCAACCCTTTCGACAGGATGTTCTTCATTTTTGGTGGTATCACTGTTCATTTGTTTGACAGTGAGGGAATTGTCATCAGTCCCTGGTGTTTTAATCTCCTCTTGGTCAGGGCCTTCAGTGACCTCTGTTTGGGCAGCGAGGGTTTTGCTATCCTCCTCTTCGTCATCCCTTTTGAAAGAATCTCCCCATCCTGTGGGTTTGATTTCGTTGGTATCTGTTTCGGAGCTTGGTGGTGCTGAATATTTCACCATGAAGTCGAATTTCCCATTTGACTCTCCCAAAGTGTCCCAGATCACCCCTTGCTCAGCATCTCTTTCACAGTTTTTCTTGTCGAAGCTTCTTCCCACTTTGACTGCATTTCTTCCGTTGAAACCTTCAGTAGTTTCAGTGGCATTCTCACTGTCGAAGTCTTCAGAAACTTTGACTTCTTTTGCCTCAGCCTGGCCAGCAGAATTATCACCTTCTTCCACCACATTGACATGGGTGTCAAAACCTTCAGCAGCTTCTATCATGGCGAAGTTGGTGTCGAAGCTTTCAGTAACTCCTACCATTTCAGAATTTTCTTCTGCCATGATCTCCATTTCGACCACATTTACCATTTCTGGCTCAGCATAATTTGCCTCCACAATCTGCATGGGATTGGAGTCAATCTTCATCTGCTGCTTGCCTTTGTCTCCAATCCTCAACCTTCCATTTTGGATTGCATTTTGGACAAGATCCCTGAAAAGGTAACATTGAGAAGTTTTATGACCCAAGAAATTATGGTATTTGCAAAAACCTCTCTTTTTCTGTTGGTCTATAGGAGGCTCTTTAGTGCCTGCTGGTTTTATTAACTGACCATCTTTGACTAGTAAATCAAATATCTCATCACACTTGGTGATGTCGAATGTATAGGTTCTTTTAGGGAACCTGTCATTCTTTTCCATTTCGACTGGACTTTTTCCATTCGACGGGGCTAAAACTTTACAAGAATATGGAGGGCCTTGCTTTAATTCTGCAAGATCAATTTCTTGCTGGTCGAAAATGACTGGTTCATTTTCGTCGTAATCATCTTGAACCATTCCTACATAGGCCACTCTTTCCTTCTTGTTTTTATTCGATCTAAATTTCTCATTTTTTAGTCTTTCTATCTGCCTTACTCTGTCTGCCAACTGTGCCATGTCTCTCAGATATTGGGTATCCAGTTTTTTCCTTATGGAATAATCAAGACCCCCTGCAGCCATTTCGACTAGTTCTTGTTCCGGCACTTGCGTAAAGCATCTGGCTTTTAATAATCTAAACCTATTCAAATAGTCATCTATGGGTTCAGAAAATTTTCTTTTGACACTTGCCAACTCTTTCAAACTTATCTTGGTTTGTCCCATATAAAATTGTTCATGGAACAATCTCTCTAATTGGGTCCAAGTAAAAATTGAAGTTGGAGGAAGTGACGTAAACCAAGTGAAAGCGTTTTTTGTCAAAGAACTTGGGAAATATTTCATCCTTAAGTTCTCGTTATTAGCAATCTCTCCCGCTTCTATCAAATAACGTGCCACGTGTTCTATGGTGGATTCACTAGTATCCCCTGAAAATTTTGTGAATTTGGGGACTTTCCACCTTGGTGGTAACTCTTGTTGTAAGATAAATTCAGACAAGGGGGAAGTATAACTAGGCCTTTGTAATCCTACGTTTACTCCGTTTTGTGCCATTATTCTCTCCACCATGGTGGCAATATTATTTTCGACAGGCATGTTATTGTAACGCATTCTCTGCTGTAACACTTCGTCAGCATTTTGGTTTCTCTGGACTATTATCCTTCTTGGTTCCTGTCGAATAGGCTCTTCTACATTAGGCTGTTCGACCATCACCTCTTGCCCCCTGGGATTTTCCTGAGGGTTCCCTAAGGGCCTTTGGTTTATAGTGAGTTCCTCTTCGACAGCCCTATTGGCAGGATTCTGGTTTAATTGCATTCTTTGTTGTGCTTGTGGGACTCCAAAAAAATCAGCAATGCGTGCCATCTGTTCTGCCAATATTTGGTTTGTGTGGGTAGTGTTTTGTATTAAGGGATTGAACACGTCTCCCATTTGTTGTGTCAAAGCCTGCACCATATCATGATTGCTTTCATCCATCTGTTGACGGATTACTTGTGCAGAATGGTTTGTCATAGCGGGCATATGGAAACCTGGTGGAATTTGATTCATTCTATTTCCATTTCCACCATATCCTGATCCTTGCAATGGTGATGACACTTGAACCATGGCATCAGAGAATAATGGTGACGAATTATGTAGGCTTGCCATCATTGAAGTTGGCATTCCGTACGGTTGTTCTCTCCCAGCCAAAGGCTGAGAATAATTCAGATATGGCCTGAATGTATTTCCTCCAGGGGGAGGGGTTCCCAAGGGTCTGGCGTGTCCCATGGTGGAAGAACTAGGCGCATTCTGGGATCCTGAACCCGTTGGTATGGAATCCCCCAAAGGAGGCCTAATCTGTTCTAAAACAGGGCCAGACACTGGTATTGTTCCTGACGAAGGGATAGGATTGGAAACTGGAATGGTTTCGTCAGAAATATTTGAAGCATTTGGCAAGTTAGCCATGTTTCTTCTTCTTGTTCTCTTTGGTCTCTCTACGTCGGTTACGGCTAATTTACCGCTTCTAAGAATCATACAACGTAGCAAGGAACAATTTGTCTAAAAATTTCTATTAGATTTTATCAAATGCACTAGTCCCACCAGGTGTGCCAATTTGTTCGCTGTGTTTTCTGGCGAACAACCTCTGGTTAACCAATTTCTTCAGAAAGTTGGGTTACTTGCAGGACCAACCATACAAGTCCTAGGATACATGTGCATTTGGTTCTGTCGAAATACTCTTAGACTCTTGGTGACTAATTTGTGGTTTGTTTTATCAATGTTGTCAAAGTGTTAAGGACTTTGATTTTGCAAGTAACGAAGTTTGAACTTAAAGATGAAATAAGGTTAAAAGTTTAAACAAGAACAAAGAAATGTCGAAAGGCTAAAAACTTGCAGAAAAGTAAATGAAATATAAAATGACATGAACTTGAAGAATAAACAAGTAATGAACTTGAAGAATAAACAAGTAATTTAAAATGACTTTGAAAATATAACTGGTGTTTAAACGTACATTGTTCCAAATACTAGACTCATTTTCTCTCACACTGGGTACTTAGAGCTTTTACGGGAATTTTGTACAAATTTTCACACACACATTCTAACCACAAACTATCCTATTTATACACAAACAAAATAACTGCTTAGAACGGAAAAACTATAACTAAACGACAAGTGTCAGCCTGCATGTAAATTTCTTCTCTGAAACCTCCATGTGTCCAACTGCCAAAGGTTACAACCTTTTGAAATTTGAATCTCTTCCTTGGTGACGAAACCTTGTAACTCTTCAAAACTGTCGAAACCCTTTTAAAGGAGAGAAACTCTTCAGCACTTGCCAAACCTTATCTTTTTTTTTTAACAGACTTCTTCTGTCGAAACCCTCAGTCACAAACTCTCCAAACTATTCTGCCAGAACATTATATCTATTTCTGTCGAAACAATGAAACTTTAAAACCTTGTCAGCAATTCTTGGATTCTCCTCCTGATGCTATCCTTCGACAAAGATGACCTTAAAGCCTGAATTTTAATCTTGTCGAAATTATGGTCTTGTCGAAATTATGGGTTTACAGTACCAAATGTGCCTTCATGGACTTCCTCCATGAGCAAACTCGCTTCTTTCTCATCTACACATCTGAGTAGCACGAGATCGTGGTTTCTCTTATACAAAACTCCATCAGGATTGAGATAAAAATTTCCAGATAGCCTTCTCAGAGTCTTCTTATCCTGGGTTGACGCTCCCACAGGATACTCCTTAGTCATAAGGAAGGTCTGGATATCATGGAATCATGGCTTGCCATCGGAGGCTTCCTTGATTGCAAAAACGAATGCAGGTCTATCAAGACGAGAAATGACAATTCTTGGAGCTTCATTCCAAAAATTGACTTTATACATCGAAGCCAACATGGCTAAGGCATCAGCCATCTGATTTTCCGCTCTAGGCACATGATGGAGTTCCACTCGATCAAAGAACGGAAGCAGCCTTCTGGCATAATTCATGTAAGACACCAAATTCGATTGGCGAGTCTCCCACTCCCCTTTAATTTGGTTAACCACAAGTGCTGAGTCACCAAATACAACCGGGTTTTTGATTCTCAAATCAATAGCTTCTTCTAAACCCATGATGCATACCTCGTATTCTGCTTCATTATTGGTGACCGGAAATGTCAATCTAGCAGTGAACGGGATATGGGATCCATGGGGGGTCATGATGATTGCCCCGATGCCACTTCTGTACGAATTAACCGCCCCGTCAAATATCAATTTCCACTGGGACTTCCTATCTGGACCCTTGTTAGGCAACGGTTCATCACAATATTTCGCTTTGAGAAACATGATATCCTCATCAGGGAATTCGAATTTCATCGGCTGATAATCTTTAATAGGCTGTTCGACAAGGTACTCAGACACTACACCTCCCTTGATGGCCTTCTGGGAAACATACTGAATGTCATATTCCATCAACACCATTTGCCATCTGGAAATCCTGCCCGAAAGCGCTTGTTTCTCGAAGACGTACTTGATCAGATCCATCTTCGAAATTAACATGGTCGTGTGGTTGAGCATATACTGTCGTAAACGTTTGGCAGCCTACGCGAGTGCGCAACACATTTTTTCCAGCATTGAGTAATGGGATTCACAATCTGTGAACTTTTTACTCAAGTAATAAATGGCATGCTCCTTTCTGCCAGTCTCGTCGTGCTGACCGAGAATGCAACCCATGCTATTCTCAAGAACTGTCAAGTACATGATTAAGGGTCTTCCGGCCACTAGGGGTATCAAGATTGGAGGTTCATGCAGATATTATTTTATCTTATCAAATGCCTTCTGGCAATCCTCGTTCCAGATAATCGCCTGATCTTTTTTTAGTAGTTTGAACATCAGTTCACACGTGGCCGTGAGCTGAGATATAAACCTTGTAATGTATTTTATTCTGCCCAGGAACCCACAAACTTCTTTTTCGGTTTCTGGCGCTGGCATCTCTTGTATTGCTTTTATCTTCGCAGGATCAACCTCAATGCCTTTTTCACTCACAATAAACCCCAGTAGTTTTCCAGACCGTACTCCGAAAGTACACTTATTAGGATTCAGCCTCAACCCGAACTTCCTAAGCCTCTCAACAAGCTTCAGCAAATTGACCAGATGTCCCTCCTCCGTTTGGGACTTCACAATCATGTCATCAACATAGACTTCAATCTCATGGTGAATCATGTCATGAAACAAAGTGACCATTGCTCGTTGGTAAGTGGCCTCTGCGTTCTTCAGACCGAAAGGCATTACCTTGTAGCAAAACGTTCCCCACGGGGTAATAAACGTAGTTTTCTCCATGTCCTCTGGTGCCATCTTGATCTGATTATAGCCGGAGAAGCCATCCATGAACGAAAACACGAAAAATTGAGCTGTATTGTCGACCAACACATTAATATGAGGGAGCGAGAAATCATCTTTAGGACTCACCTTATTCAAATCCCGATAATCAACGCACATCCGCACCTTACCGTCCTTCTTCGGTACAGGTACTATGTTGGCGACCCACGGAGGGTAAGTAGTGACCGCTAAGAAGCTAGCATCCAGCTGCTTTTGCACTTCTTCTTTGATCTTAACGGCCATATTTGGTCGTGTCCTTCTAAGATTCTGCTTAATGGGAGGACAATCTTCTCGTAGTGGTAGATGATGGAAAACTATGTCAGTATCGAGTCCGGGCATATCTTTGTATGACCAAGAAAAGATGTCACTATACTCTCGAAGCATCTCGACCAATCTCTGCTTGACATCGCTCCGTAATGCAGCCCCTATCCTAACATTCCTGATAATTTCCTCAGAACCCAGATTCACAATCTCAATCTCTTCCTCGTGAGGCAGAATGACTTTCTCTTCTTGTTTCAACAAACGGGCCAACTCTTCGGGAAGGTCTTCATCTTCATCAATCTCTTCTTCCGCTTGATATATCGGGCAATCGAAGTCGAAGTGAGTCGTAGAAGGTTCAGAGTCGATGTCATCTGCGATGTGAATCCTGCAATAACAAGGGTTAAGCTTAAAACAAGGATATGCATGTTAGCCCAAACTATAACAGTGATCACAAAATTTGAATGCAAAGAAAAACGCCCTTTGATTTATTGATAAATTTTATGTACATAACCAAACAAGGCCCTGACAATAAAACCACTATGCCCTGGGTAGGACATAGGGTTGTACAATAATTGGAGAAAGTAAGTCATTACTCTTTGTCTGTCACTTGGATGACATCCCGGACGGACCAGTTGTTGAGGCTCTGGCCTAGTTTGCTTGGCTGAATCCATGAGTCCAGGTCGCAATCACTGTATTCGCTGTCTTCAGACACTGCGTTGACATTCTCGAATATCACCCAACCTCTTGTGAACTGGATCGGCCCTTTGATGCACGGCGCACTGCGAGAAGAGGAAGCATCAGCAGAAGGAGAATACCCTAACCCAAACTTGTCCTGCTCGTTAGGTATTTCCAGAACTTTCCCCCAGCCTGGGGCGGAGCCAGCTTGAACAACAACTCGAGCTTCCTTGAAGGAAGAGAGAGTCATCTCTGGTTTCTCAATCATCACTGGAATCACATCTTTGACCTTAACAGCTTCGAATGCCTGACACAAAGTTTCGTGGATCTCGCCATCCACCTCAACATACTTGAAAGACGACAAATGGCTCACCATTATATCTTCTTCACCACAGACAGTTACGATGCTGCCCCCCACAGCATACTTCAGCTTCTGGTGCAAAGTGGAGGTCACTGCACCAGCAGAATGGATCCATGGACGGCCCAACAGGCAACTATAGGCTGGCATGATATCCATGATGTAGAAGACTGCGTCGAAAGTTTCCGGCCCAACTTGGATGGGTAGAGTTACTTCTCCAAAGACATGACGCTTGGTTCCGTCGAAAGCTTTTACAACCAGGTCACTGGGTGTACAAATCAATCATCTTGTATCCAGCTTCATCAGAGCTTTCTTTGGGAGAACATTGAGAGATGATCTGGTGTCCACCAACACATGGGACATAACTGTTCCCCTACACTCTATCGAGATATGCAGGGCACTATTGTGGTTTCTTCCCTTCAGCGTCAGCTCTAGGTCAGTAAACCCCAACCCGTTCCCAGCATTCACGTGAGCCACTACTCCCTCCAGCTGGTTGACCGAGATCTCCTACGGTACATACGCAGCATTCAGAACCTTCAGCAGCGTGTTGCGATGTGCCTCGGAACACAGCAATAAATTCAGAATAGATATTTTCGATGGTGTTTGATGAAGATGATCAACAATCTTATAATCACTTTTCTTGATCAACCTCATGAATTCTTCAGCGTCTTTTACAAGTAAGTCCTTCACTACCCCACGAGGGGTTTCCTCAACGACCTTACTCTTACCTTTATCAGCTTTCTCAGCCTCGTCGGTTTTGTCAGCCACAACTTCAGGTGGAGCGAATACTCTTCCGCTACGTGTCATTCCTCCAGTTCCCACTAGGTTGTCCACAGACTGCCCAGATGGTTCCAACTCCAATTTCTGTACGTTAAAGTAGACGTCTGCATTTCATTCTTGATAACTTTCTTCATAATTGGATTAAATCTTCTTTGACTTTCAATGATATTATTAGCATTTTCCTCCAAAAAAATTCTATGCGTTCAAGTTGTTTGGCTGATCCCTTTAATATCAGAGATCTGCCAAGCAATTGCCCTTTTGTGCTTCTGCAATACTGTTATTAACTGATCCTTCTGATCTTCTTTCAAATTGGTAGCAATGATGACAAGAAACATTTTGCCTGCCTCCAGATAAGCATATTGTAGGTGCTCGGGCAGTTGTTTTAGTTCTAGCTCAGAAGGTTCTTCTATGGAGGGTGTCGCTACTTCGAAAATCGGCGCCGGCTATGGCAGAAGAGTCGCCACCTTTTGTTATTTATCCCTCAGAGCGGAAAAGGAAACGATCGGGAAAAACCTGACGAAAGGGTATAAGACAAGGTCATCGCAACCATTGTCTGGGTTCGGGAGTCGGTTACGCAAAGGGAAGGTATTAGCACCCCTCACGTCCATCGTACTCGATGGGATCCACGCTTGCTGGTTTGTCTACGGGTGAAAAAACAATCTATCTACGGCTGCTAAAGCTAAACGGAAAGAATTGACTCGATAGATCATCGCACTCTATGCCTACGTATTCCCTCGTGCAATGGGAAAGTCAGAGTCATCGTAGTTCGGGAAACTACGGGGAATTGGCTCGCCGAGATATCGCATCTCGTGCCTACGTACTTCTACACGGCGTGAAAGATCAGAGCTTACGTAGTTCAGGCTAACTACGGCTAGACAGGGTGTTCTCGATCACACAGGGGTGAGAGAAAGGATTGACGATACTAGCGTGCGCATTCTAGCAGTTAGGCGTTTGCTGCTCGCTCGACGAAGACTTAGGCGTTAACTGTTTGCGATAGAACGGACGTAGTATGTCGGGTTTGAAAAGTATGGGAACCTACGGGAACTAGAACTACGGTCTGGTCTCGATTGCGCATGGGCAAGAGAAAGGGAAACATCGGTCGTCAGCGGGAAAGTCTCGGTCGCACGGCAGCGAGAGAACCTAGAGGTTAGTTGTTAGTGTGCTTGCTAGGATATCGCATCCTATTCCTACATATTCTCGTCTGGTACGAGAAATTAGAGCAGCTGTTGTTCAGCCAACTACAACAAAACATGGAAAAGGGAGAAAGGGAGCTCGCTAGGATATCGCATCCTATGCCTACGTACTCTCGTCTGGCACGAGAGATCAGAGCAAACGTAGTTCGACGGGAAAACGAATCTCAATTGCACAGGGGCAAGAGAAAGGGTCTCAATCGCCTGCACGCGAGAGAAAAAAGGGTTTCGATCGCCAAGGGCGAGAACAACGAGAAAGCAGGCTTACGCCTAAACAGGAAGAAACTCGGGACACACACGCACAAACCTAATACGCAGGAGCGAATGCGTCGCGTGTCACCCAAAGGGTACCATACTAGACATCCTAGACGATTGAGAAGAACTCCTCAACTCTCATTTCCTACGTATCTAACGATACAGATTACAACATTCGACGGTTGCCTGAAGACTTGAATAAGATGATATTGAACGAAGCGGCTCCTGTTGGCTCCTGACATTCGCGCAAGCTCCATTCCAATCTTCTCCTCTCTGGATCCTTGATGATGACGCTCGAATCAAGAACAATGTGACGCTTAGACCGTCATGGTTCGACTTATACGATGAATCAAACTCTCAGAGGTAGCGTATTGATGTCTGTGTCAACGACAAGATAGAGAAATGATATCGACAATCATTCACCAATTGAATTGTGTCACACGGCCAACCAAACAATAAAATCGGATAGAAAAGAAAATAGGAGAAAAAATCCACTAACAAATGGAAATAAAAGTCTACTCCTAAAAATTAGCAATTAAATTCTACTAGAAAAAAAAATATTCTAAAGAAGATAAAAGAAAATGCATATGAAAATAGCATAGAAAATTTCTATCTAAAATACTATAATATTCTATAAGGAAAATAGAAAAAATCTATATTAAATCTATATTAAAAAAATATGCATGATATTCTAAATTATAATCCCTAAAAAAACTAATCTCCTAACAGAAAAATAGGAAAATGACTAAACTATTACAAGCATATCATCCAATACAAGGGGAATTGAAAATAAATTGCAAAGGGGAGGGGGGTATAAACTGCAGACTGGGTGTAATGCAGTAAAAAACCCACTGGGCCTTAAGCCCACAATACAGAAAAAATAAAAACAAGAATAACAGCCAAGGGGGGTACGCGCCAGGAATTGGGGTGTAGAGAAAAATTATTGCTGGGCCCAGCCCATCAACAACAAAAACCACATCAGAAACTAGGGACTGGGGGTGAAAAGAAAAAAAACTGGGTGTAGATCCAAACAACACGTTGGGCCTGAGGCCCAATCCCCCAATCCACTTCCCTTCTCCCCTCTCCTCAGAAACCCTAATTCTCCTTCTCACTAACCTCACCGCCGCTGGCAACATCCCAAACATACTCTGTCTCCATTTCTCCACCCTCCTAATCTCACCGTCACCTACCTCCATTCTCCTCTCAGATCACCTCCTGCTTTGAATCCTTCAAACACAGATGAATAAACTAAAAAACAACAAAACTATCGCAGTTCTGGAAACATGATCCATCCTTTAACGTTTTTGAAGACAAGTAATTATTGATGAAGACATGAAGAACGTAGTGAGTTCTTGAGTGCTTCGAAGTTTCTTGAGGATGATAGTGGATGCAAAGATCGGAGTTGGAGATCACAAAGAGACATGGATCTTTGAAGAAGATCTTGAAGTTGCATGTAGATGATGAAGGTCCAAGACGTTCTGATTCAGAGAGGTTCGTGAAGATCTCCATGCTCGATGAAGATCTGATGAAAATCGTTCAAGGAAGATGAACGTTCTGGAGACGCTTTGATGAACGATGTTGAATGTTCTATGAAGATTGATGAAGATCTTCAAGTTTCTGGAGATCTGATGAGCGATGATGAAGATCACAAACTTTGCTGATGAGATCTGGATGGCGATTGATGAAGAAGATTGTTGACGAACAGGTCTGTGAATTCGCGATGAGATCTCGATAGATCTGTTTGAGGATCTTGCGAAGAACTTCTGGAAACGGATGAAGACTCTTGATGAAGATCCTGATAACTGATGAGCAGAGGTGCAACTTCTTTGATGTTGTGGAGATTGATTTCTGATGACGAACTGGAGGAAGAATCTGGATGAAGAAATGAACGTTGAAGATATTGATGAAGGTCTTTGAATATGTTGAATGATTTCTGGAAAAAACTCATGATGAATTGATGAAGATCCTCTAAAAATTTGATGAAGTGGATGAAGAACAAGATGAACACATTGAATGCTCATGGCGGAGAAGTGAACGATCTGATGATTTGAGTGAATTTCTGGAAAACTGCAGTTTCCGGTAACCGTTGCGGCGGCTCTGGTGATGATTACGGTGGTCCTCCGGCACATGCATGCCGGCCGGTGAGGGGAAGATGGTGAAGGAGGTTGAGACACATGGAGGCCATGCAGAGAGAGAGAGAGAGAAGGACAAGTGGCGTGGAATGTGTGTGAGGTGGCAAGTGCTGGGTGAGGTGGTCAGTGGAAATTGACACGCGTGGCAAGCCTTTATACATGACAAGTGGCACAGTTCTAGACTTGGGCCCCCATAATCAGACACCTGGCCCACGAAACAGCAATTGATCCTGACTTAAAACCTGATTAAAGACTCTAAGACTCCACTTAATACCATAATTAAAACTAATCAAAAAACTGATATAATCAATGATTAAAACTCCATTAACTATAAAACGAAATTAAAGCTAAGTAATTAAAAAAACACTAATCAAATCTCCTAATTAATCCTAATTAAAGAAAGATTAAAACCTAATTAACTTCTATGAATTAATTCTAAAAAAGAGACATTAACTTCAATTAACTCTATTAAAAAACCAATTAAAAATCTACTTAATATCTAAAAACAAAAATATATTTAAAACTATTTTAAAAAGAAATATCTATTTAAAAATTCTAGAAAAACTATTAAATCTATAAGAAAATATTAAAAATCCCTATTTAATATCTAGAAAAACTCAAATAAATCTATTAAAAACTATTAAAATCTATTTAAAAAGAAATATCTATTAATATCTATAAAATCTAAAAAAACAATTAACATATAAAATCTATTTAAAAATTCTAGAGACACAATTAAAACCCAATTAAAATTCTAGAAATTAAGAGAAAATCTAAAAATGCAAGAAAGGTCAATTAAATTGATTAGAAAACAAATGCGCAACTATAGCGAAATAAGCGGTAAGAACCGGACACCAAAATGTCCTCAAAAACAACAGCGAGAGCTGAAAACACTGGGACGATCACCAATTCTCAAAACAACTTCTCGTATTCGAACTGGCCTGGAATGCCTGAAATGCCAGGGGAGGCTGTAATCCCGATAAAGTCAATCTGACTGCAAAAATGCAATGGATGCGGTATGTAAATGCAGAATGCAAAATGAGTCGAAACATAAGCCAAATTCAATAATTGCTTGGTCAAATTTTGGGGTGCAACAGCTGCCCCTATTCAAATGGCTTGGACCTGAAGGGTTGAGAAGCGAACGGCTCTCAAACATTCAAAGGTAGAAGACGGTTGAATACAAAAGAAACCCAGAATTTGCCAACTTGCAGAAATAAACTGCACACACTGCTTGGGGAATAAATATCCAGAACACCAAATCCAGTTGTCACGGCAACAACCTGATCAATCATCTGACAAAGAAATTGACTTTAGCACCAGTTACCTGTGTGACGCCACAGATAACAAACTCGAAGGTTGGATCAACATGCACTTGATCCTCTCACGTCGTCTAAAGATAGACAGGAAGAGAAATACTCACATCGTCTAAAGAAAGACGGAAAGACACCATCTCGAAGGAGAACAATATTCGTACTCACCTCGTCTACTGATAAACGGAAAGGCACCATCCCGAAGGCTCACACTGTCTAATGATAGACAGTAAGAAAAACAATCTTGATCTCATATCGTCTAATGATAGAGGAGAGGAAACTGTCTAAATCTCGCATCATCTAATGATAGACAAGAGGAAAACCTTATCCGAAGAGCCACATCGTCAGTGAGAACTAGCGGGAGGAAAGCCATATAAACTTCAACACTACCCAACAAATTTCAGAATCCTTTCGTCTACAAGAATTGATGGAAAGACCAATATCCTCAAAGGGGCCACATCATCAATAAGGATTGACAGGAAGAAAACCACCTTCAAATAGCCATGTCATCGATAAGGATCAACAACTAGGAAAGCCAAACATTATTCAAAGAGCCTCGACGTCAATAAGTATCAACAGTCAGAAAAACCTCTCTTGAAATGTCATCTCATCCGATAAACAGAAAGGAAGCCAATATCTGAAAGATTGCCTTGAAACCTCTCGACGTCTAAAGATAGACGGAGAAAACCATATCCAAGCTCACGACGTCTACAGATAGACGGAGAAAAATCATAAACGAACTCATGAAGTCTAAAGATAGACGGAGAAAACCATAATCGAACTCATGACGTCTAAAGATAGACGGAGAAATCCATACTCGAACTCATGATGTCTACAAATAGACGGAGAAAACTATAATCGAACTCAGGACGTCTAAAGATAGACGAAGAAAACCATATCCAAACTCACGACGTCTAAAGATAGACGGAGAAAATATCTGCTCGAACTCATGACGTCTACAGATAGACGGAGAAATCCATACTCGAACTCACGACGTCTAAAGATAGACAGAGAAAACCATATCCAAACTCACGACGTCTAAAGATAGACAGAGAAAACCATATCCAAACTCACGACTTCTAAAGATAGATGGAGAAAACCATATCCAAACTCACGACGTCTAAAGATAGACAGAGAAACATCTTTGAAACTTCACGTCGCCTAAAGATAGACGGAAAGAGAACCACACTCGAACTCACGACGTCTAATGATAGACGGAGAAATCCATACTCGAACTCATGACGTCTAAAGATAGACGGAGAAAATTAATACTCGAACTCATGACGTCTAAAGATAGACGGAGAAAATTCCTGTTGTGGGAAATACATCATCAATATGAAATGACGGGAAGAACAGTCTGTCTTTATCAGATGATCAATAAACAAAGCATAACCGTCGTATGATCTGAGAATCAAATACCAAAGAGTTGTCTGATCAAAGCTGCTGAATAAATGCCCCTGAACTGATTACAGAGTACTTCATGTTGCCATGTAAGGCTGATAAAAACTGGCTTATGCTTAGTATGCATATGCGTATGTTTGAATTTTTCTATGGCATAAATGCTCCATATAAGATGGAATGCTACGCATTTGACGGTGAAATGCAAATATGATGCAAATATGATGATATATGCAAGATGCAAATGGTTCAGGCTGTTGGAGAAAAGTTGTACACATAAGAACCATTCCAGCAAAATAAATGCTGGAAAGGTGAAGCCAACTCCGCTGATGGAGAAACTGGATACGGAACCACTTCAGCAAAATAAATGCTGAAGGCAAAGCCAACTCCGCTGAGGATAACCGGATATCACAGAATTATTCCAGCAAAATAAATGCTGGAAAGGTGACCCGACTCCGCTGGGGGTAACCAAATGTGCTAAGCATGATTGGACTTCCCTGGGGATAAGTCACACGTGCCAATGAAGATTGGACTTTTGCTGGGGAAAATAGACGGAGTCTTCCTACATACCAATGAATATTGGATTTTGAAACTGATGTGCCAACACGGATGGGCCTCACAGTGATTGCCAACATGGATTGGGCTTTAGGAATGGCTCGCCAATGAGAATTGGGCTTCCTGAAAATTGCCAATAAGGATTGGGCTCTTGGGCTATCCATGATGGGTCAAGCACGACTGACGCTGGAAAACATCCTGTCTGAATTCACAGTTTCTGATTTAAGGGTCAAGGACAGTAACACGACTTCCCAATATTCGTCTTACACTCGAAGATCGGCTGAACCTGCTCGGGTAGCTCTGATTAGCTCTGATGACACGGAGAGGAACAATTTCTTCGCTTCTGATATTGCCCCAGCCTGTGGGATCTCTATGGGGATATTCCTCAAGAGGAAATCTAAAATCTGTACCCTGATGGTCTGATACGAACTGGCCCAGCACTCTGTACTTCGGAGAGATGCTTCGGATCAAATGCCCTTCGGACGAGAAACAACTTCGGCGCTTTTCTTAGAGTGGCCTGCCCCTGTCTGTGACGACTCTGCCCCTGATTGGCTGATCTGCGGGGAGATACACTGGTTGTCCTCGAGAGATTCATCAAATCTCGACCTGACTGCTTCAGAATAACTGACTTCGGATGGCTGACACCACCAGGGATTATAGCTTGCCCCAGTTCACGGAGTATTTGGGGGTTCTGCATTCTATCATGATCGGACTTTCCACTGTAGGAAATTTTCCTGCTGTCAAGCGCTTATTCGAAAGTAAAACAAGTTGTTCTGCATAAAAGATATATTAATGCAACGCATATGACAGTTTTGACATCCAATCTGTTCACTAGGAAAGGAAAAAACAGTTTATGGCATATAATGCACAAATCATTAATCAGCATATCAACATCAGTACCAACATGGTAAGAAGAACCCTTTTAGGCGTCACTTTCGACGCGATCTTTACCGAAGTATGCCTTCGAGGAAAACCTGCTTCAATTAGGACTTTTGAAGGTTGTAACGTGGTCAGGCTCACGGTTTTGAAGGAAAGGATAAAGGCTCAGAATTTATTTTCACCCACCCGTTCACCTTGATGTTCTCCAATCCTACGTTTAGCTAATTCGACCTTAGCGCTCACTTCTCAGAAGTTGAAGGATAGGAGTGATGGTTTGAGAAACCATGAGTTTTTTTGGAGTGACAGCCACTCACTCTTCGTGTTTGACACTTGGGGTCACACGACTCGTATTTTGTTCGAGGATTTTTCTTTTGTAATCCTTTTCATTTTTCTTTTTCTTTCCCTAACTTTTTCCTGGACTGACTCCTTTGAGCTTCTTTTGATTATTAAGTCCAGCGGGATGCCCTCTTTTTTGCCTAAGTCATTTGCTTTCATGTTTTGACTTAGCAGGCTTTTAATTCTTTTTGCTTTCTCTCTTTTTTTTCGAACAAGTCGTGTGACATTGGCTGTCTGACTCAATGGGGAATAATGTGATTGTTTCACTCCTGGCGCTTAACCACTGTGGTTTTTTTTAGGCACGAACTCTAGAGGTGTGATTCCTCAAACGGACACTCCTTTCTGCAATTTGGACGCTCGGTCAAATTAGCTAACACCTACCCTGCCCCGGGTTAAGATTGAGGGTTTTTTCGTTTTCCGAAAGAAACTCCTACTACCAGGCCCAAAGAGGTTAACAAGGGATTATCTTCCTTACATCACCGGTGTTTAGGGATCTGAAACAATGTTTGTACATCATCAGCAGGTTTTATTTTCAAAAGCATACTATCGGAAGCTCGTGCATCTTTAAACTTCGTCATCCTCCCCAGATTCCACTTAACCAAGCGTTGGATATCTGTAAAAACATTATTAGTGAACACGAATGGACTGAATCAAAACATGCATACTCATTTCATTATCAATATCAATTGAAAACAATACAAGTCTTACGAATGCAATTTGCGCTTTTAACAGAAAAGAATCTACAAATTCAAAGAAATGACATGATAAAACACAGATTGCCAGTTGCTGGGAACCGGGCTTTTCAATCTCTTTTTGCTGCTGAGCCAGCCATCTTCAAAATTACTCGTCGAAGTCATCTTGATACTCCTCTGAACATCTGCTATCAGTGAACTCTCCCATAACCTGAACTGATTCACCCACTTGGCTGGATAAAGGAAGGTCGACACCATGAGGCGTGACAGATATCCTGTTAGAATCTATCAATGCTTGAATCTAGCTTCAAAGCACCTTACAGTCATCTGTTGAATGCCCCTGTGCACCAACATGGTACTCACAGTGAGCGTTGACATCAAAACCTGGGGGATAAGGCGGGATCATTGGATCGGTCTCCTTCGGCACTATCAGCCCCCTTTTGACCAAATCCGGCAACAATTGACTATACGACACCGGTAGCTAAGTAAACTGCCTTTCAGGTTTCCTTGGTCTTCGTCGGGCGTGCTGACGCGGCTGACGATGATACGGTTGTTGGCTCTGGCGGGTAACAGATATCTGACATACAGACCCAACAAGTTGCTGACTCTGAGCGCTTGAAGTGTCAGGATACTGAATCTGAGGTACAGGAGATTCTGAGACAACATCACTTCCTTTCTCCCATTCTTCTTGAGAACTGACAATTGATTCGTCTTCATAAACTGCAGTATAAGGAATGTCTTGAATCTTTCCGCTCTTGATTCCGCTTTCAACATGTTCTCCTACTCTTATCAAGTCCGCAAAGCTTGCATTTTCACAACTGAACAATGCGTCATAATAACGGCCCTTCAAAGTGTCCACGAAAAGGTCAACCATTTCTCTATCCACAAGCGGTGGTTGAACACGAGCAGCCAATTCTCTCCATCTCTGCACATATCCTCTAAAGGATTCGTTATCCGCCCGAGATAACTCTTGCAAATGCACGCGACTAGGAGCCATATCCAGGTTGTAATTGTACTGCTTCACGAAGGCATTGGCTAAGTCAGACCATGATTTTATGTTGTCACTCTTCAACTGCATGTACCAATCCAAAGATGCTCCGATCAAACTATCTTGGAAACAGTGAATCATAAGCTTGTCATTGGTGACATGTGAAGTCATTCTTCTGCAGAACGTAACCAAATGTAGCTTCGGACAACTATCCCCTTTGTATTTCTCAAAATTGGGCATTTTGAACTTCGGAGGCAACACAAGGCCTAGCACCAAACACATGCTCGCAACATTCAGGTCAAGAGTATTCTTGTTTATCAAGGCAGCCACCTGATCTTCCAACAGCTGGAGTCTCCTTGCATCCTCAACAACCCTAGGGTTCTTAGCATTGACCCTCAGAACAGCCCTCTGACGATCTGGCACAGGGAAAGTGAAACGCTGATAGTCTGTGTCACGGAGAGAAGATGCATCTCTGTCTCCAACAGGAATCTGTACATTCTGGGTTACATTGTTCACAGGAGTCCTCTGAATGTTGCTCTCTCCTCTAATCATAGCTGTTATGGCTTCCATGAACTGACTTAACTGGTTTTTCAACAATTCAAACTAGGCCTTGGTAACAAACTGATTCTGTTCTGCTGAGTCCATGATCCTTCGAGAAACTAACTCAAGCTCAATGCGAATGCCGGGAAGTCAACTGCGAGTTGGACAAAAGACTGGTAAGCTCTCTGTTCTAGATGAGTATGGACATGCAAGCATGAGATGCACATGAAATGCAATGCAAAATGCAACAAACACGGGATCACAGCCCCCACAAAGCTCTGAATACTGCTGCGCTGCTGACGGGAGAAGTTTGCTCTGACGAAAGAAAACCAAAATACCGAGTAGGCTAGAAGTCAAGTTTCCTGCAAAAACCCTCCCACTCACGGGTATGGACCTAAACTGACACAGGTTCGGCATCCTATGCGGTCATCAGCGTCACAGACTTTCAAGAGGGACGATACGATACCTAGAAGGTGTGGCATCATCATCCCTTGAAGCGGCCTTACTTAGCTGAATCCCAAATGATCGGTCCCCAGAGTCGACAATCCTCAAATCCAACAACCTGTCGAGCCCAAAGGGCCAGGCAAGATGCCATCAAAGAGAATCTCATCTGAGTGTGGATTTCATGGGGACTGGTGCGAGCAAAGCAAGCAGGTCCATCACTAATCTCCACTTCTAATGCTAGGTGCACTCAAGCCCAGGTCCGGCTTATCTCTCATCAGAGCTCCCTTCCCACAACAGCACAATAGCAACAGATAATAATAAGTGTGGGAAATGTAAATACAACAATAATATACAACGCACACAAATCAACACCCGAAGACAAGCAAACAAGCGCTAGGATTGACTCGCATAAGGGATATTCCTGTCCCCAGCAGAGTCGCACCTGTCGCTACTGTGAAAATCGGCGCCGTATATGACAGAAGATTCGCCACCTTTCGTTATTTATCCCTCAAAGCGGGAAAGAAAACGATCGGGAAAAACCTGACAAAAGGGTATAAGACAAGGTCATCACAACCATTGTCTGGGTTCGGGAGTCGGTTACGCAAGGGGAAGGTATTAGCACCCCTCACGTCCATCGTACTCAATGGGATCCATGCTAGTTGGTTTGTCTACGGGTGAAAAAACAATCTATCTACGGCTGCTAAAGCTAAATAGAAAGAATTGACTCGATAGAGCATCGCACTCTATGCCTA
This sequence comes from Lathyrus sativus, assembly GCA_963859935.3. Lineage (NCBI taxonomy): Eukaryota > Viridiplantae > Streptophyta > Magnoliopsida > Fabales > Fabaceae > Lathyrus > Lathyrus sativus. Next base: position 342,818,497 of record OZ012738.1, read on the forward strand.
CGTATTCCCTCGTGCAATGGGAAAGTTAGATTCATCGTAGTTCGGGAAACTACGGGGAATTGGCTCGCCGAGATATCGCATCTCGTGCCTACGTACTTCCACATGGCGTGAAAGATCTCGATCACACAGGGGTGAGAGAAAGGATTGACGATACTAGCGTGCGTATTCTAGCAGTTAGGCGTTTGCTGCTCGCTCGACGGAGACTTAGGCGTTACCAGTTTGCGATAGAACAGACGTAGTATATCGGGTTTGAAAGGTATGGGAACCTACGGGAACTAGAACTACGGTCTGGTCTCGATTGCGCATAGGCAAGAGAAAGGGAAACATCAGTCGTCAGCGGGAAACTCTCGATCACACGGCAGCGAGAGAACCTAGAGGTTAGTTGTTAGTGTGCTCGCTAGGATATCGCATCCTATACCTACATATTCTCGTCTGGTACGAGAAATCAGAGCAGCTGTAGCTCAACCAACTACAGCAAAATAGGGAAAAGGGAGAAAGGGAGCTCGATGGGATATCGCATCCTATGCCTACGTACTCTCGTCTGGCACGAGAGATCAGAGCAAACGTAGTTCGACGGGAAAATGAATTTCAATTGCACAGGGGCAAGAGAAAGGGTCTCAATCGCCTGCACGCGAGAGAAAAAAGGGTTTCGATCGCCAAGGGCGAGAATAACGAGGAAGCAGGCTTACGCCTAAACGGGATGAAACTCGGGACACACACGCACAAACCTATTACGCAGGAGCGAATGCGTCGCATGTCACCCAAAGGGTACCATACTAGACAACCTAGACGATTGAGAAGAACTCCTCAACTGTCATTTCCTACGTATCTAACGATACAACTTACAACATTCGATGGTTGCCTAAATACTTGAATAAGATGATATTGAACGAAGCGGCTCCTGTTGGCTCCTGACATGCGCGCAAGCTCCATTCTAATCTTCTCCTCTCTGGATCCTTGATGATGACGCTCGAATCAGGAACAATGTGACGCTTAGACCGTCATGGTTCGACTTATTCGGTAAATCGAACTCTCAGAGGTAGCGTATTGATGTCCGTGTCAAAGACAAGATAGAGAAATGATATCGAAAATAATTCTCCAATTGAATCGTGTCACAAGGCCAGCCAAACAATAAAATCGGATAGAAAAGAAAATAGGAGAGAAAATAGGAGAAAAAATCCACTAACAAATGGAAATAAAAGTCTACTCCTAAAAATTAGCAATTAAATTCTATTAGAAAAAAAATATTCTAAAGAAGATAAAAGAAAATGCATATGAAAATAGCATAGAAAATTTCTATCTAAAATACTATAATATTCGATAAGGAAAATAGAAAAAATCTATATTAAATCTATATTAAAAAAATATGCATGATATTCTAAATTATAATCCAAAAAAAAAAAATCTCCTAACAGAAAAATAGGAAAATGACTAAACTATTACAACCATATCATCCAATACAAGGGGAATTGAAAATAAATTGCAAAGGGGAGGGGGTACAAACTACAGACTAGGTGTAATGCAGTAAAAAACCCAATGGGCCTTAAGCCCACAATACAGAAAAAATAAAAACAAGAATAACAGCCAAGGGGGGGGGTACGCGCCAGGAATTGGGGTGTAGAGCAAAATTATTGTTGGGCCCATCCCATCAACAACAAAAACCACATCAGAAACTAGGGACTGGGGGTGAAAAGAAAAAAAACCGGGTGTAGATCCAAACAACACGTTGGGCCTGAGGCCCAATCCCCCAATCCACTTCCCTTCTCCCCTCTCCTCGGAAACCCTAATTCTCCTTCTCACTAACCTCACCGCCGCCGGCAACATCCCAAACTTACTCTGTCTCCGTTTCTCCACCCTCCTAATCTCACCGTCACCTACCTCCATTCTCCCCTCAGATCACCTCCCGCTTTGAATCCTTCAAACACAGATTAATAAACTAAAAAACAACAAAACTATCGCAATTCTGGAAACATGATCAATCCTATGACGTTTTTGAGGACAAGTAATTGTTGATGAAGATATGAAGAACGCAGTGAGTTCTTGAGTGCTTCAAAGTTTCTTGAGGATGATAGTGGATGCGAAGATCGGAGTTGGAGATCACAAAGAGACATGGATCTTTGAAGAAGATCTTGAAGTTGCATGTAGATGATGAAGGTCCAGGACGTTCTGATTCAGAGAGGTTCGCGAAGATCTCCATGCTCGATGAAGATCTGATGAAAATCGTTCGAGGTAGATGAACGTTCTGGAGACGCTTTGATGAATGATGTTGAATGTTCTATGAAGTTCGATGAAGATCTTCAAGTTTCTGGAGATCTGATGAGCGATGATGAAGATCACAAACTTTGCTGATGAGATCTGGATGACGATTGATGAAGAAGATTGTTGACGAACAGGTCTGCGAATTCACGATGAGATCTCGATAGATCTGTTGGAGGATCTTGCGAAGAACTTCTGGAAACGGATGAAGACTCTTGATGAAGATCCTGATAATTGATGAACAGTGGTGCAACTTCTTTGATGTTGTGGAGATTGATTTCTGATGACGAACTGGAGGAAGAATCTGGATGCAGATATGAACGTTGAAGATATTGATGAAGGTCTTTGAATATGTTGAATGATTTCTGGAAAAAAGTCATGATGAATTGATGAAGATTCTCTGGAAAATCTGATGAAGTGGATGAAGAACAAGATGAACACATTGAATGCTCATGGCGGAGAAGAGAATGATCTGATGATTTGAGTGAATTTTTGGAAAACTGCAGTTTCTGGTGACCGTTACGGTGGCTCCGGTAATGATTACGGTGGTCCTCCGGCGCATGCATGTCGGCCGGTGAGGGGAAGATGGTGAAGGAGGTTGAGACACATGGAGGCCATGCAGAGAGAGAGAAGGACAAGTGGCATGGAATGTGTGTGAGGTGGCAAGTGCTGGGTGAGGTGGTCAGTGGAAATTGACACGCTGGCAAGCCTTTATACATGACAAGTGGCACAGTTCTGGACTTGGGCCCCCACAATCAGACATCTGGCCCACGAAACAGCAATTGATCCTGACTTAAAACCTGATTAAAGACTCTAAGACTCCACTTAATACCACAATTAAAACTAATCAAAAAACTGATATAATCAATGATTAAAACTCCATTAACTATAAAACGAAATTAAAGCTATGTAATTAAAAAAACACTAATCAAATCTCCTAATTAATCCTAATTAAAGAAAGATTAAAACCTAATTAACTTCTATGAATTAATTCTAAAAAAGAGACATTAACTTCAATTAACTCTATTAGAAAACCAATTAAAAATCTACTTAATATCTAAAAACAAAAATCTATTTAAAACTATTTAAAAAAGAAATATCTATTTAAAAATTCTAGAAAAACTATTAAATCTATAAGAAAATATTAAAAATCCCTATTTAATATCTAGAAAAACTCAAATAAATCTACTAAAAACTATTAAAATCTATTTAAAAAGAAATATATATTAATATCTATAAAATCTAAAAAAACAATTAACATATAAAATCTATTTAAAAATTCTAGAGACATAATTAAAACCCAATTAAAATTCTAGAAATTAAGAGAAAATCTAAAAATGCAAGAAAGGTCAATTAAATTGATTAGAAAACAAATGCGCAACTATAGCGAAATAAGCGGTAAGAACCGGACACCGAAATGTCCTCAAAAACAACAGTGAGAGCTGAAAACATTGGGACGATCACCAATTCTCAAAACAACTTCTCGTATTCGAACTGGCCTGGAATGCCTGAAACGCCAGGGGAGGCTGTAATCCCGATAAAGTCAATCTGATTGCAAAAATGCAATGGATGCGGTATGTAAATGCAGAATGCAAAATGAGTCGAAACATAAGCCAAATTCAATAATTGGTTGGTCAAATTTTGGGGTGCAACAGAGGGTAGGTGTTTCTTGTGAGCAACAGCTGTTGATTCTATCACTTCCACATATTCTTCCTCATGCTTCTTCATTGGACCATAGATGATTCCTTTTTGTGGCCCTTCTTCTTCTTCTAATTTCCCTAGCTCCTGTTCCAACACATCACTAGTTTTGAGAGGGTTTTTGTAAATTATTCCTTCCCAACTAGATATCATATAACAGCCAACTACATCTTCTTCAGGATATTGTAGAGCATTAAGGACATTGAATACTACTTGTTGTCCATTGACTCTCATCGTGAGTTATCCTATTTCCACCTCAATCAAGGTTCTACCGGTTTCTAGGAATGGTCTTCCCAACTATATAGGTGTCTCCATATCAGCATCAAAATCCATGAAATGAAACCAGCAGGGAAGACAAATTTGTCAACCCTAACTAGCACATCTTCTATATTTCCTTTAGGGTAACAAATACTCTTATATGCCATTTGTAAGGTGATGGTTGTAGGCCTGGAAGCTCCTATCCCTAGCTTCTTAAAGATGGATAAGGGTATAAGATTAATTCTAGCCCCTAGATCACATAGAGCTTTTCCATAAAAGGTATCCCCAATGGTGCATGGAATAGTGAAACTCCCAGGGTCTCTTAATTTAGGTGGAACTTTTCCTTGTACCAATTGACTACACTCTTGAGTGAGTGTAACCATGGCAAATTCTTCTACCCTTTTCCTTTTAGTGAGCACATCTTTCATGAACTTTGAGTAATTTGGAATTTGTTAAATATCTTCAATCAAGTGTACGTTGATTTGAAGATACTTTAGGATCTCCATAAACTTTCCAAATTGTTGTTCTTCTTTGGCCTTCCTAATCCTTTGTGGAAAAGGTGGTGGAGGTCTTTCTTGAACAAATTTTGACTTCTTGTTGATTTCATTCATGATCTCTCGTGTCTCTTGAGAAGTCAAGTCTGCATTAGTGACACTTTCATTCTGCTTTTGGTACCCAGATGAAGAAGGTTCTTCATTAATTTGTTTTCTTGTTCCAGAACTGTCTAGTTCAGGAAGTTCTATACTCACCTCCTTGTTCTTTGAAACATACTCTTCAACTTCTTTCCCAAGAGTTGCCTCCTTGTTCTTTGAAACGTACTATTCAAGGCAGTGGCTATTTTTCCTACTTGATTTTCCAAGTTTTTGATACTTACTCCTTGTGCTTGAAATTGATTTTTGGCTTCTTGAATAAAAGACTTCAGAATGTTCTCCAGCTAATTGTTTCCTTGATTTCCCCCAGCATAACTCGGAGTAGAAAAACCAGAAGGAACTTGTGGTGTTGGTGTTGCTTGAGGCTTCAGTTGATTTTGATTATTACTCCAAGAAAAATTAGGATGGTTGCGCCACCCTGGATTATATGTGTTGTTGTAAGAATTGTTGTATCTATTATTGTTGTTGTTACTGTTGTTGCCAACATAGTTGGCTGAAATAGGATTTGAAGAATGTTATTCAATCAGATGGGGTCCTCCACAGTAGACACAGGAAACTTCAGTCGTGTCACTTACCACCTTAACTAGTTTAGGCTTTTTCACTTCAGGGGTCATCATATTTTTCATCATCTGGTGGATTTCAGCCACCTGAGCAGCAAGAGTTGTTGTCTCAGTGACTTCATGAACTCCAACAGGTTTCTTGTGAGTTAAGTTTACAATAGCCCTAGTGATAGACCATTGATAAGTGTTGGGTGTAATACTCTAAATCAACTTGTAGCCTTCTTTATAGGATTTAGACAAAAGAGCTCCACCACCGGATGCATCTAGCGTGTTCCTTGAAGATGGAATTAATCCATTATAAAAAGTATCAAGTTGAATGCAGATGGGAATCCCATGATGAGGACATTGTCTTAGCAACTCCTTAAATATTTCTCGTTCATCAAACAACGATTCAACATCTCCTTGCATAAATGAAGTGATCTCATTTCTCATATGTGCATTCTGTGAACGAGGGAAGTATTTGGCCAAAACAAATTCTGCCAAAGTGTTCCATGTAGCAATGGAATTTGGTTCCAAGGAATTTAGCCAGCTCTTGGCTCTATCCCTTAGAGAATACATAAACAACCTTAACCTAAAGACATCATCAGTCATTCCAGGAATCTTGAAATTATCAGCAACATCTAGATATTGTCTCAAGTGCAAGTGAGGATCTTCATGAGGACAGCCTGAGTATTGACCAGTGGTTTGTAGCATTTGGAACATCATAGGTTTGAATTCAAATTGTGGTGTCTAATCTCTGGTTTAACAATATCAGTGTTGATGGCCGCAGGATCAAAGACAACATAGTCCCTAATGTTGCGCACCCTGTCATTGGCAATGCCAATGATTTCTTGCTCAACCATGACATCTTTATGTTGTGACTCGTCTGATGATGACGACGAAGCTTCTTCTTCTATATCTCCCACGTGCACTTCAACCTTTGGTTCAACAACAACTGATGATGAAGGATTCCCAGATAGTTGTTGAGAATGCACAAATCTTCTTCGTGATGAAAGAATTCTTTCAGGTTCAAGATAACCATTGTAAATTGGTTGTAATGACCTGCACCTGCAATAGCTTAAGCTTGTCATGACACCAAATCATATCAAAAACATTAAAGGCTCAAGTACAATTTTTAAAAAAAAAATAACAAATACAGTAGTTTAAAGTAAATCTTGACACTCCCCGAAAACGGCGCCAAAAATTTGTTTGCTTTCTTACATGTTTACTTTTTGATATTGATTTAAAGCAAAGGTGCCACATGCAAGTATACATGTATGTTTGATTACAGCATGTGATCAAGTAAACGAGATCGTACCCACAGGGAGTGAAATTGATTTAGCTTTGAACTATAAGTATTCAACCTTTGTTTAAAATAAGTATGAGCAAGGTACCAAATACTAATGGTAATAAGCAGCAAGAGGTTCACACAACAACTTAAAATACTAAATAAAAAGGGATTAAAATATCAGAGAGAGTGATTCATGAACTAAGATCCATTAATATAACATTACTGAAATGTATTCATGATGCGAAGTGTCATGCCTCAAAAGGTCAGAACGCGAACTAGTGGTGTATCTCTATAACATCAAAGCATGCAAAGGTGCACAACATGTGATATCTCCACCACCTTTAAAAGTCCTATGGAGAATAGAATGGTAAGTATCGCCGAATAAAGTAGACCCTAGGTTACTGTTGCACCCTAAAATTTGCTCAACCTATTTCACCTGGTTTATGTTTTAATTGCATTATCATTTGCATAGCCACATCATGTACATGGTCCAATCATTTGCATATCATAACATAGCAAGTCATCTAACAGGGAATCAAGTGCCATCCTTATCTAAAGAAGCACATCAAGGGGCCTTATTCAAGCTGAAGAACATCCAAGTCATCAAGGAATGGGTTGAAGCTTTGAGGAGAGTTGAGTGTCAACAAGTGGATTTCTCTCCTAACTTGAGGTGTATTGGAGGTCATCAATGGGTTATGAAGCATGAATTATGAATTTGAGGTGTGTATGGATCCCATGGGAGGCCTAGATAGCCCTATTGATGCTTAGAAAATTCATGGTATCAAGTTCAAGAACCATAGTTGAGGTGTGTACAAGTAGGGTTTCATCTGGGTAACCCTAGGTCAAGGAGAGCAAAGAAAGGGCATCAAGACCTAGCTCTAGGTCATGGAAGTCATGGATTGATATGTTGAAGCATGTGTATGGATGAGTCAAGATCAAGTTCAATAGAATCAAGAGTGGTTGGAGTTGTTTGAGACAGGGTTCCTAGGGTAAAATCCCTTGTATGGCACTGGACTTCCAAGCCACATAAGTCAAAATTAAAGTTTCAAATAGATTCTTGGCCAACATGAAACTTGTAGAGATTCTCAATAGCTTTAATTTGAGTACTAGAATTCTTCAAGAAGATTTGTAGAACTCATGTTATGGTTCTTGCAAGTTACAGGTCACCAAAGGACACTGAAATTTATCTGTGAAAATCACTTGACTTCCAAGCAACTTTTTCCCCTCAAGGAGTTTTCAAATGGATTCTTGGTCAACATAAGAGTTGTAGATATTGATCTTAACTTTCCATAGAGTACTAGAAGTCCTCAAGGGAATCTATGGAACTCAAGTTATGATTTTGGCAATCTAGGGGTATTTTGGGCATTTGTGATTATAGGTCATTTTCAAGCATGTGCCAAAATCTCCATCTTCCACTCTTCAAATGAAAAAGTGTCCAACATGAAATGTGTTTAGAATGATGTTTTTAGGCCAGGTAAAAAGTCATGAGGATTTGAATGGGCTTGTATCACAAAGTTACCAAAAATGGCTTAAAAAGGGAGATTTTTCAAATAAATCAAAGAGGGAAATTGTGATTTTTGAGTTATAGGTCAAAACAAGTCCATGTGGTATACCATTTTGATCAAAAAATGTATTTTGAGAATGATGGGAATAGTACATTTTGCAAATGAGGCCATTTTCATGCACTTTCCTTTTGTTGCTTAAGAATGAAGTAACACATCAATACATGGCCATAGGATCCAAAACAAGGGAGATATCATAGCCATTCAATTCTAAATATCAGGAGATGAGAATTTCAAGAAAAATCAAGAGTTGTGGCAGAGCAATTCATTGACTGCACATATGAGAAATTGGAGGAGAATGAGAAATTGAAAATCTCATTCTGTTAGCTCCAGAAAGTTCTAGAGGTTTCCAACATATTCTATATAAGCATTGCATTGGATTCAGATGATTTTTTGAGAAGGATTGAGCCAGAAACAAGAAGGAGCCATTGAAATTTCTTCATCTGCATCAAAAATCGTGTTTGGTGATTGGGAAGGATTCAAGGCAATTCAGTGCATACAGAAGCTCCACAACACTTCATTGATCGTGTCTGGAGAAAATTGAAGGGTGATTTGAAGGTTTTCTGGTTCTGTTCACTCGAATTTTGCAGGTTAGTAAAATTCATCGTGTAGCTTAATATAGATAGAATTGTTAGGTTTTAAATGGTTAGATGCAATGTAAATCATGGCTAGGTCGTTTCTGGTAAAGAAATTTGATGATTAGAGACAAAACCTTAGGCGTGGCAATTTCTGTTAGAGCTTGGTTCTCGTGATTCGTGGAGGATTTATGGTGTTTGGATGTTGATAATTGATCAGTGTAACATGTAGTTCATGTTAGTACCTTTAATTTTAAGAATGGTGACCATCGAGACTTGGTGATTTCTCTGCAACTTTGATCGGGTTTGGTTTTTGAGGGTGAGTCAATGATTTTGGATGGTGGATTTGAGTTCAGGGTGAAATTTGGAGTGGATTAGGGTTTTATTTGACTTGATTGGTGAGGTTTAGGGTTTGTTTCGCCGGAGAAGACGGTGGTTGGACCACCGGACCACCGTCTGAGACTTGACCTTCACCTGAGCTCGTTTGGAGAAGATGAAGTCTTCATCGTTGGATCATCTTGAAGAGGAGACTTATTATGCTGATCGTGTGGCCAAGATTCAAACTGAGATTGCCTCCATTAGTTCAATACGCACCGTTTCACTAATCCCAGTCAACGTGTGACTGGGATGCACGCGTGGACACGTTCTGAAGCCTCCGATGCGCTTACCAGTCAATTGATCCAATGGCTCCCATTTAATCCAGCATTTTAATTTCTTTTATTTGATTTTCTTTTATTTTTAATCCATTTGATTTCTAAAATTCATAATAAATCCAATATTGATCAAAAAAATATTTTAAAAATACCTCCATGATCTTGGATTGATTTGTGATTTTATGAAATTAATAAATCTCATTTTCATCCATTTTTCAATTTAATTTGATTTTCTCCATTTTATTATTTTCTTTAATTTTGTACATTTGCTACATGATTTTGTGGATTTTATTGTGACCAATTGGTGAGGAATTTTGAGTTGATTCTTATTGGTCTGATTAGATTAGGGAAGAATGTACCCTTAGAAATTTTATCACAATTTTGTGAATAAAATTTAGGTTAGTTTGAGAGGTGAATAGGAGGGGTGTTAGAATTAGGGTTTCAAGGCAAATATTTGTAGTTTAGTGCATAGTTTGAGGATTAAATGATTGATCTAGGTCTTGGGATTCCTATAGGGTATTGGGTATAGGGTTAGGTTCCCTTAGAAATTTACCTAGAATTTTCTGATGAGCTTTAGCATTTTATTTGATTTTTGCAACTTGTGTGGTGATTGTGGGTTTCTCCATTGGATATTTGGTTTGGTTATATTTGTGTGGGGCTATTTTGGGGTGCTTTTTGGCTTGGGCTTTGCTTGGATGACTTGAAGATCAAATGAAGTTGCTCTGGATGGCTTGAAGAAGCTTGGAGTTGAAGATTTCTCATCTGTTGGAGTGCTTGTCAGAGACTCAGGAGTTAGGATACATAGGAAGAGCATTAGAGTAGTCTTGTTTCTTCTTTCAAACATAGAGAGCTTCTTGTGCCTCTATTCCATCCCATGACACAAGGTCCTCCAAAGAAGTTCCATATCTCCTTAGGAGGGATGTAGAGCATGCTTTGGTTGGGTAGAACTTTGAGGGTACCTTTCATTTGCCATGTTAAGATCTTAGTGATTTCCTTGGGTTGTCACTAAGCCTCTTAACATTTCAACTTCATCTATTAATTGATTCTCTTCTGGAGTGATTGCATTGAAGATGGAAACCTATTGAAGATGAAGTTCATTTAAGATTGGTGAAGATGAAGCTTGTTCCTGTCTAAGCTGGTTGTCTGTTGAAGCTAGGGTTTTGCTGCTTTTTGTTGAAGCTGTTTACTGGTTGAGGTTCATGCTTGCTAAAGCTGGGATATTTTTTTGAAGATAGGAGTTTATATAAAGCTTGAAGGTCATTGAAGAGTGAAGATGGGGTCTTGTTTGAAGTTGTTATTGTCATTCCCATTTGCTGTTAATCAACTGAAGCTGTCAGAGTTGTTGCTGCTTGTGTTGCTTACTGTAGGAGCTGGATGGTTGCTGTCAGAGCTGGTGCTGGTGTTATTTGCTTTTCTATATTGTTTGTTGGCTTGTTCAGCTAGCCCCCTAGGCTTGAGGTGAATGTTTATTCACTTTGCCTATTGTTTTCTCTTGCCTCTCTTATATTGCTGCATTGCATGCACTTTACTGTATTTGCTTGCTTTCTTTTCTGTTTATCCCCTAGGATCTCTGTTTCTCTCTGTGCAAGAGAGAAATATGACAGACAATAGGTTTTTATCCATGCACGACAACTTTAGGGTAGTTTTGATTCCCCTTTTAACCCTAGTTTTTTTTAGAGCTTCTTTCTCTTCTATCTCAAAACACTTCAAAATACGGTAATAAGGTTAATCGATGTCGTGCGTTACGAGCCTTAAGCCATTTGAGAAAAGGTTGCTGGAGGGTCACTCTTCCGTAATCTGATTGCTTAGTGTGTTACCCTTAGGGTGACATACGACGTAGTCACTCTCAAATCATAGTCTCTAGTGCGTCAGAGATTGTGAACACATTAAAAAACACTTCTTTCGTAAAAGATTCAAAACAAACATCAAAGTGTCATTTTTGTCCGCTTGGACTCGTAATCAGGACAAAACCTTTTTCAGAAGGATAAAAGATAAATAGACAGATTTGTGTCGTACGTGGCCCGAACTACGTTTTCTCTGATCTTTCATGCTGTATGAAAGTACGTAGGCATAGGATGTTGTATCCTAGCGAGCAACCTTCCCCACCTTCATCCGTAGGTAGGCGAACTACGTCGACTCTGATTTCTCGTTCCAGACGGGAATACGTAGGCATAAAGTGTGATACTTTGCCGAGTCATTTTCATTTTCATTTTATTTTCTTTTAACCCTTGACCCTTTAGAGTAGATAGAATAATAATCCGTACTAGAAAACAAGCGTGGATCCCGTCGAGTACGACGGACGTGAGGGGTGCTAATACCTTCGCCTTGCGTAACCGACTCCCGAATCCAGGATTTGGTTGCGATGACCATTCCTTTCCCGTCTTTGCGGTAGGTTTACTTCGAGCGTTTCCTTTCCCTCCTTTGGGATAAATAACGCACGGTGGCGACTCTTCTGTCATAGTCGGCGCTGATTTTCGCAGTAGCGACAGTTACCAATCAAGAATATTCGAATGGCACAAGACCATAGATAAGTAATGTAAGGATAGCTTTAAAAGCATCCCTAATATCTACTTCGACTAAGACAAAAGCCTTCCCCATCAAGAATTTGGAAGTAAACCCTTAGATTCCTCCTTTGGAAGTAAGATTAGTTTTCACATCAGATGTCTCCAAATTAAGGGCTTCTACAATGAGTGAAGGTTCAAAAATCTTCTCTAAGCCACTGAAAGGCATGTTGTCTAATATTGGGAAACCAACCCAAAACGAATACTCCTCTAAAGTAGGAATAAGATGATAATCACGGAACATAAAGCAATGATAGAGAGGGTCATAAAAATGCACAAGAGTGTCAAGAACTCCATCTTTAATCTTGATCTTAAGAATACCCAAAATCTTTCCATAACAACCTCTGAAATCCTCAGGACGAAATACCATGGATCCTAGCTTTCTCAACTTTGTCAAATCAAGATTCCTGAAGCTATACTTCTTGGTGTTCCTTCTTCCAAAATCCATGATGATAATAAATATGATGTTTACAAAGAAAATACATCTAAGTTCCTTGAAACCAAGCTAAAAGAGTTTTCATGGATGCATGAATGTATGTAGCCATGGGTCTAAGGTTTAACGTCACGAGCATGGAGCCACGGGTCTAACCATCCCACAAGGTATGTATTAAGGGTTTATTGAACCTATAGAACAAGGTTCTAAAAGGTTCCCTGAATCGTGATTCCATCTTTCGGATATTACCGGCTTGCACAACTACTTGCGCGAGACAATGATATTCTCAAGAGAAACTCGTCTGAGTGTAGTATCACATATCAACTACCTTAGGTCTACACATGGATAATCACTGCACTACATTCTAGAAGGTCAAGAAGGGCTATATGGTTTTAAAGGTCCTCGGCTTCTAAGACTCCCAAGTCAAAAGTAACAATGCTATTACGACTACTCGCAATGATAAATACTACCATCATAGAGGTCTCCATTGAGTGAGGGTTATATCATATGTTACTCATGTTTAGGATTACTCCATACATGTAAATTTTGACTATACTACCATCTTATCTTATTGTGAACTCATGTCCGGGATAAGACTTATCTTACCACTCACAGATCAACAAAATACCCATTAAACAAAACAGTAAACAATAATAATAATGCAAATACAATAAGTTAGGTTTAACCCTCTTTGAGATGTCCCCAGTAAAGTTGTCATTTTTGTTGCGGTGAAGAATCAGAGACCAAGCTATTGACTAACTTGACTCACAAAACAAGATGTCACCACCAGAATTTTATTTTTCCCTTGGGAAAAGATCGAATAAACCCACAATAAACATGCAAAGCAAACAGCAAGGCTAAAACCTAAGCAATAAAGAGATTAAAGGTACGGCGGTAGGTTAGGCAAAAGGAAGGTACTAGCACCTTAAGCATCTATAGCACTCTACAGAGACCTCTTTAAATATTTGTATTTTGGCTAAAAGTGTTTGCCTAAAAAAAGATTGGGGAGATGAGAAAAGAAGTGTTTTTTTATTGTTTTTGATTTGGAAAGACATGCAGTCTAATGACTATGTACCAATAAAGGATAAAAACCTTGTAGTTTGAGTACAAATATAAAAAAGGGGTGTGTTATGATTGATTTTAATGAAGAAGAGACAAGTTTTCATCTTAAGGAGAATACTCAACTAATCCATCACAAACATGTGGAAGATGGGTCTTTGCATCACAATGAGACAAGAGTTCCAAATTGAATATAGAATCAACAAATATGTCTCATAACTCCCTCAAGTGGAAAAGAATAAACATCATCCTCAATAATGTTATGGTGTAGGAAAATTATATCCCAATAATAGAGATGGCTCATGTCTAATCTTTTTGAGAAAAGGTTTAAAGTGAAAATCCAAGTGGCAAAAGTTTTTGAATGAGATTGGTGTTTTTTAGTCTTAGGAAAAGATATTTGATATGCTTAAGATGTCTTGAAGAATTTATAAAGGAAATTTTTGAAAATCCAATGACCTAAGTCAAGGTTTTTATTGAAAAAGGTTCAAGTTAGAAAATGGAAACCTAAGGGTAATCCTGAAGCAAATGAGTGAAGGATGCAATGAGATACACAACGAACATGCATATGACAATAAGTAAACTATAATCCCCTTCCCTTGGATTTAAATACAAGCAACATAAAGATAGAAATCAAGGATCACAGGACAAGTTTTGGTCACAAATAAGAAAAGAAGAACACATGTCATATTGTATATTAAAATCAAAGCATAGAACCAAGGGATGTCATGGTGAGATAACACTCAAAAGGGAGCATCCAAACATAAGCCATATGAACTATCGAACCATACAAGAGACATGGTAAGGAAAACACCAAGGCATTTAAAAATGACAACAATCAAAACAACCTCAGGAGAAAAGTATCTCAAGTAACTTCAAGTTAAACCCAAATCATGCATCAAGACATCAACATCCTAAAACAACTTTTAGAGTCTCAAAGAAAATAATAAATATATAGTGAAGGTCCACATTCAAACAAGAACTCAAGTCATTAGGATTTTGAATCATATACACATTCATTTTTAGTTAAACCCTAGAATAAAACTAACATCAAGAGGCCTAGGATCAAGAGAAGAAAATAGTAAACAATGAAGCCCCAAACATCAAGTGACATGATTATAGTCTAATCAAGACATTTGATCCTAATACATGGCCAAAGGTTAACCAATCATGAACATATAAGTCATGCAAAAACACATGTCTCAAGAATAAAATCATGAATTTATCAAGATAAAATCTCAACCAAGGCATAGCATCAACAAGACATGAATCATATGACATGGTATAAGAATAGTAAAGCAAGAGCTTCACAAGAAAAAAGTAATAGGAAGCTATTACTTACAAAATAAATAATAAAACTAAAATATTTTGAGGGTTTTCAAATATTAGGACTAAAGATAAGAAAAATAAAAATGAAAATCAATTAAATAAAATTAAAGAAATAAAAGAAGAAGGAAGGAAAGAAATAAAGAAAGTGAAAATAAGAAAAAATAAGAGAAAAATCATAAGGGTGATAAAAAGAGAGGTATATGGGTGTTGAACCCAAGACCTTGGTTCCATCAAAACCAAGTAACCAACACGCCAAGGCCTTCTGGCCTGTCACTATGTTTACCTAAAAAGAAGAAATATTAAACAATCATTTATAATATGAAAATGGCATGCAAAAGGATCATCTTCAACCTCAAGACAACTCGTTAATTCAAATTTTTGGTTTCACTGAATACGTATCAAACAAAACATGTGGGTATATCATTTTGCTCAGAATTTCATAAGGAATACAACCATGACATTAGTTTACATTTATATTGGCTCTAATCATGAATTTGATCAAAAATAAGAGGAACCCTAAAACTTCAAAATAAAATTAAATAGCATACATCAATAATCAATGGACAAAACTTTAGGGGTTTTATTTTTCATGTCAATACACACAAAACCATATCAAGAAAGTTGAAAATTTATGCTTGCAAAGTGGAGAACCAAAGGGTGGAAAAGTTGCCTAACTGAGTGAGTTTGTTTCCCCTTCAAATGCACTTTTAGAAATGAAATAATGATTCCTCTAGCTTCCTTGAGTCCCCATGAGTGTAATTGTATGCTTGGAATCACTTGAAACCTTATTAGTTGGTCTACCCGAATCAAGTTGCAAATGTAAGAAAGTGAGGTTGGGATATGGCATTTTAGTAGCTACAGTTGTGTTCTAATGCATACAATAGCTCTTATGTGATGTATAAAAGGTGTTTGTGAAGAGAAAATGGTAGGGAAATGGATGAAGTGTAAGATTCAAAAAAGTACTTTAATGCAGTTTTTGAGTTTTTGCTTCAATGTGATTTATGTGTTTGGTTTTAGATGCTGATGTTATGAGGTGAGGATTGCTTATGAAGATATATGAATTAGGTTAGGGATCAGGTCTTAATCATATACCAAGGTTTGGTAGTTGTTCAATGGACCAATTCAAAAAAAATTGGTAAAATGGTAATATATGCTATGGCTCGGTCTAAGCTTGTGTGGACATTTTTTAGTAATATTTCTAGGGTTGGATGAATTGCTTTAACATCTGAATCATCTAAGAACCAGTCTACAACTTGTCGAACAAGTTTTTATCAAAATCAATTTTTCACATAATGCCAAGAATGTGGATCAGGTGCAGCAGTTGGGTTTGGTTTTTGTCCTTATTGTAAGGGTCAAACTTGCAAAAAAATGGTATCATTGTAAAGCTATCATGTAAAGGAACAGGTTTTGTGTTGATAATGAGTTGAGGAAAGACGTCGAAAGTGTTCAAAATTGGCTCCAAAGTCGTGCTGCACAAACTGACCTTGATACTTACCAAAATTCTGGATTATCTTGCACTTCTCCACAATGTGAACCCCTAACTTTAGTCTCTCATTTCTCTCAATTGGCAAAAGCTTTTTGGATCAAAATTTCCACCATGATGTAGTATGAAGTATGCTCTTTAAATTCATCCCTTAAGCATCAAGAATGGTTACTTTTATTTTTCATAAATTGATCATAAAGCCATGCATTTGGAAAGGATAAAAATTTAGAAATATTTCTAAGTGTTTTGAAACTTGCAACAACTTAAAACCTTAACTTTCACCATCAATTTCTTCCACTTCAAGAAAGCTTTTGTATCCAAATTTTCATGAACTTGTAGCGTTAAATATCATCTTTAATTTTATCCCCTAAGTTTTTCAATTGGATGTTTGAGTCGGAAGTTACAACCTTGGAAGTTGGTCACTTGGACATTAATTTTTGGTACTTAGGAAATTTTCAAAGCCCTAATTTTTGAAAACTTTGAACATTTCTCTATTTTCTTGATTTAACTTGATAAAATTCAACCATTTCCCATTATTTCTTGATTCTTGACTTGAGAAATCAATAGTTGACCAAGAATGTTATAAGTCAAACTTTGACTTTGAGCATCTATTGGCTTTTTAGCAATAGAACCAAAATTCTTCAACTAATAATGGATCAAACTTATTGAGCTATTTAAATCCTATGAATGGACCACAAAGATGTATTTTAAGCATTTAGATCATGTTCCAAGCCATGAGATCATGCTTTGGTCAAAAAGTCAAAATCAAGCTGACTTTGACCAAAAGCCTAATTTGGAGCACATGATGAATTGGGACTTAATGAACTTGAACTCCTTGATGCAAAACCCTAACTTATAAATAAAGCAAGCAAGACATATATTTTTTGTATTTAATAGTGTTAGCAAAACATAAGACACACACAAGAAGTGATTGATGTTATGCGAATGATGAAAATGAAGGCGGGATCTTAGGGTTAAAAATTACGGTATGACACCCCCTCATCAATGGATCTACACACCAAATCCCATTTTACCCAATTAATTTTTCGCCCTTCCTCACCTCCTCCCCAAAGAAATTGTTTGAACATGGACTCAATTTTGGAAATGATGCCTACTCGCGCCTTGAAAAAGGAGAGCAAATAAACTGAAAGTGCCAACAAAACAAATTTTATCACGGCTACTCGATCCCCAATTGAAAGTTGTTTGTTCTTCCACCTCGATAATATATGTCTTACTGCTTCAATAATCGACTGCCACATAGCTTTCCTTCTTGGATCATATCCAATCAAAATCCCGAGATTATTAAAGGGAGCAACATAGATTCTGCAGTTTAAAACTCTTACCGCTGCCTCTAACCATTGTTGGCATACATTTACACTAATCAAAAGGTTCGAAGACTTTAGAAGACACTCTTTAAAGTCACAATACTTGATTTTGCTTAACAGCTTCAATCAAGAATAATACACTCTTGCTTACAAGCTTTGAGTGAACACTTAGCATTGTACTAATAAAAACCTAAACATGTCTACCACGATGCATCCAAAGATACAACGGGTGACTTATAAGGTCACACACAAAAGACTCTCAAAACCCTAAACCTTAATTTTACACTCAAGTTTTTCTTGTTATGAGTGCTTGATTTCCCTTGCTTCTGCTCCTTCTTAAATAGTAATGCATATTGGGCTTGGGCTGATCATAAATTAGGTTTAAGCAAGTTATCTTAATTTTCATAATTCAGATGCTGTGAATTAGGTCACAGATGCTTCATGTTATGCCCAACCGAGACTAGAATCTCGCCTGAGATAACTAAGGAGCCATAATAGGTATTCTAGCCTGAGATATATCAGGTAAAAATACCAGAAAACTAAAACACGCGCGCTGATGTCATACGCTTGATGTCATAACATCCAGCATGACATTCAATACGCTTTTTTCTTAGCTGACCAAACTCACCCTGCAGTACACTCCTGCATAATCTTCTTCATAACAGTAGAAGCAAATATATAATAGTTTCCTAATAAAGTCTAAGAGATCCTTTTTATGAACACCAATTAAATCTGCACTTTGTTCCTAATGAATCACTTTGACCTGCACACACTGATGAGATATATCCAACAGGATCTCATCAAACCAAAACACCTCTGTCAAGAGATATAAAATAGCAGCTCCTGTTGTACTAGACAGCGATGTCATGAAATTCAGTATGACATCCAAAAAAACACATGACAGCAGTTCTGTCATAACAGTAGATGTGGATGTTATGACATCGATGTCATGACATTGGCAATGACATCAGTGCAGAATCATGTTTTACTAAAATTTAGCCAATCATAGAACCATGGAAAATCATAGAATCATGGAAGTAACATAAACCCTGATGAATACTTTTGACTGATTAAATGAATGATGAAATGAAATGATTATGATGTGCTGATACAGGTGAAAAAACTCAGGTTATGACATTCTCCCCTATTTAAGCATCTTTAACTTGAGGATATAGAGAACTCTTGTCTTCAAATCGTCATGGTTAAATATAGTTTAAATATCAATTAGACCCAAATTTTTCTTTTTTACGCAGTAGAATGGTATGCTTATGGTTATGAATGAATGCACCTTTACTATGGTTGGATTGTTATAAAGTATCATGTTTTGACTGTTCTTCAAACGTTCTTCGTTGAAGGTAGACTCTTGTGGGAAAGAAATATCATATTTAGCTTCTCTTGGCTAAAGATGTCATATTCAACTACTCTTGACTGAAACTACTACATTTAACTGCTCTTGCTTGGAGCAAATCTGCTGGAAATATACAAAGGCTCTTAGGAGAATAACTGCATATTCAGTTGTTCTTGGCTGATTGTAGACTCCTCTAGGGAATGGGAAGGTCCCAAAGACTCACTAAGGGATGAAAGTTTAATACTAACCAAAATTTTAGCATTTACTTTCAGCCATCAGACCAAATGGTTCAATCCAATTGCTTCTTCGAAGGGTACATCAGTAAGGATCATTGACCCTGTCGGGGTTGACTGAAGTAATCTGTTGGGGAATACAATATACTCCTTGGGAAATAAACACACAATAGACTTGCTAGAGATATGTTGAGGACCATTAAGTTAAATCTTGTTTGTTAGGGAACTCTTGTCCATTAGACTTGCGGTGAGATTGTTAACTTGAGCTATCCTTGTGAAGAGATGTCCAACTTAGACAAATACCTCGAAGAGACTTACTAATGACAATACTGCTGAGGGTACCTTTCTAAGGAATCCAGTTGATATGAAACTCGCTTGGGGAGCTTATGAAATTTTTCTGGAGAAAACTTTATGGGGAGATATCTACTGAGGAAACCAAGCAAAAAATTTGTTGACATTAGATTTCAATTGAGGAATGTCAATCACTTTATTGGGGAAGAAACTCATCTTGAGGATCAACACCAATATTGATTATCTTCTGAAAGCAACTTGCGTTGAAGAAAATAACAGTTCTACTCTTGAGAACACCTCTTGAATGTTGATTCTGCTGAGGATTACACTGAACTTCCTTAAGCATTTACTGCATCAAGGCTTAGGCCATACGTAATATGCTTTGCACATGATATGCCACATGCTGATGTATTACATGATATGCTTGATTCGAGCAATATGATTAATGCATGAAGATGATTTATGTGATGATTGATCAATACATGTACAAGTTATTTGATATGTGATAAATGAAATTTAGACTTTGATGTTGAACCTCGAGATGAGAACTATATTTAAAAAAGCACTACCAGACGAAAATTGGTGAAAAATACAACTTCCACTAGAGAACTGACTTTAATAAGGGCTATTAGACGAGAACTAGTTAAAAAGATAGGCTACCAGATAGGAACTGGATTTGGAAACTCAACTTCTAGAATAGAATTGGACTTGATTTAACCATTAGACGAGAACTTACTACCCGATGGGAAGTGGATTTGATTTAGGTTACCATACGAGATCTAGTTAAAGGTTGTCATATGAGAACTGACTTAAGAATTAAGCCGCCATACAGGAACTGGGTTGACTACCAGACGAGAACTGGGTTTGAAAACATAACTACCGGGTGGGAAGTGGTGAAAGGCTGTCATATGAGAAATGACTTAATAATTAAGCTGCTAAACAAGAACTGGGTTGACTACCAAACAGGAACTAGGTTTGAAGACTACCAGACATGAACTGGCTACCACACGGGAACTGGTGAAAGGTTGTCATACAAGATGAAATGCATGATCAGATGCAAGAGTAATGCTAATTCATGAAATGCATGATCGGATGGGTGACGCCATAACACACAAGATGAAATGCATGATCAGATGCAAGAGTAACGCTAATGCATGAAAACATGATTGATGTCAATGCATGGGGATGCTCTGACTGTTTGAACGATTAAGACCAAGAAAGGTTCTTGAAGCAAGTTTCCCGTCAAGAAAATGCCGTGCTAGCATAATTCCCTGACACTCGTTTTGAACTTGATAGTTGTTGATGTATAGTAGAATTTTGCTTGAACAACTTGAAGGTATGGAGAGGACTCATCTGTTTGTAGCCTACCTTGCCCCAGTCTGTTGGGTCTATGAAGAAATTCTCCTCGAGTGGACGTTTGGAAGCAGCTTGCCAAAATATGACTTAATACGGCTTGCCCCAATATTCTGAATCATGCAACAAGATTCCCCTGATTGATTGACTTTTGGATGGGCGGACCCATTGTACTATGGAAGTGGCATGCCCTAGTATAAGCCTTGGAGAGACTTTCTGTGTCTCGAAGTGATTTCCCTTGATTCACTGAATATAGAAACAACTTGCACTAGGTTGACTGCTCTATGGAAGGATTTCCTTAATGCTAAGTGCCACTTTACAAATGAAATTGTTCCCTAAAATGGAAATTCTAATGCAGTAATCATGCAGGTTTCAAAATCACTTTTTGATGATATTATGGTGTGTAGTTGTCATGCCCCAAATTTATCCTACATGTGTATAATTTTATCTTTACATTCACCCACTAACCATTATTCAAGAAAAATCCAAAAATATGTTGATTCTACTTATTGTCCAAGCTCAGGATATCATAAGGTTAGATTGAGAGGGAACACGATTCATTTGAGGTCATTAGGGAAATGATATGTGCAATGTGGATTCTTAGTCAGTTTTGACTTAATAACAACCAAGCAAGTTTGGGTTTCTTGATCAAATGCCAGGGGACATTGATTCAAGAGGAGTGTTGTCGATGATTCAATCAAGGTTTTGATGTGACAGGGACCCATGTTACAAGTCATTATATTATGATTTCAATACTTTTATTGCTCATTCAGTAGTGGATTTATGTCAGTTCGAGGTTTTGATTCAAGAATATGGAAATTGCTTTCCATTGGAAGTATAGTTTTTATTATTATAGTCATAAAGAATCAAGGCGTCAAGCATGTATGTTTGTTCAAGTTCGAACTTCCAAGCTTAAATGGAAGTATCCTTGTGGGGGTGTAAATACCTAATGGGCCGAGTCTCAACTTTCGAGGATAAGCCCATATATACTAAAAAAGGGGACAAACAAAACATATTCATTTGTTTTTTTTGAGGTCCATGTACAAAATAAAAGAAAGCCCATTTCAATTCCATGGAAAACATTTTTTTTAATTACCAAAAGTAACAGGCCTATGCGATATGTTATCCTTACAATTATAGTGCATTAAAGTAAAATAAGGAAGAATCAGCTTCCAATTGCTTTTACAAATCACCACGCTACTTTTTGGGCTGCTCTTCGAAGCTACATCTCACGACTATTTTCAGCCATATGCACCACGTCCTTGCCCTGCATAACAAATATGCAACTTTCCCGCACCCCACACAGGTTCTGCAACACCATCACAAGCCAATTCCAACACGTGAAGCCCGATATTTCCTGCAGAAAAAAAACAGACACTAAAAGAAATACAAGGATATGAAGGTGAGAAAATTACTTAGAAGGGGGGGGGGGGGGTTGAATAAGTATGACAAATAATTAAAGATTTAAACACAGTTATTTTTATCCTGGTTCGTTGAACTCAACTACTCCAGTCCACCCTCTCAAGAGTGATTTACCTTTCTCAGTCAAGGACTTAATCCACTATTTAATCAAACAGATTACAATAGTAACACCTAAGAACAACTATTCTTAGTCTTCTCAAGAGCTACTGATCCCAACTGGATCCTCTTAAGGAAAACCTTTTACAATCAATGTAAAACTATTACAAGAGTAAGAATGCTTCTAAGAAGCTGTTATCATAACTGTGATATTTCTCTTAAGTTTAAGAACAATGTTACAGCAAAATAAAATATAAGAGCTTTGAGAGAATTGCTTTGATGAGTGATCTTTGCAAGTAGTTCGATACTGAAGAAGATGGAGTAGACTTCTTTATATAGGCACATAGATCCATGAAGTCTTCTCAACATTGAAGACTGTGCTGAAAATCCTGGAGCCTTTTGTCTTTACATTGGAGGTTGTGCTGAAAAAGCCTGATTCCTTTTGTCTTCACTTTGCAGAAACATTCCTTAGAATGGAATGCACAGATAAAACCTTTTTGTCTATGTTCTTGTGTCTAGCACAAAAGAGGAAAGAGCTGTTGAGATATGCCAACGTACATATTCAAATCTTCTTCACTAAATAAGTTCAGCTATCAACATTAGAGTTTGGTTCTTCAGAATCTCCAGAGTAGAGATCTACTGGATCTTCAGAGTCTTGGGATGTTCTTCAGATTATGTTGAATCAGAGTATGTGCAGCTTGTGTGCTTGAGCGTGTAATTCTGTCAGAGTAGAGTCTTCTATATCAGATTCTCAATACTTATGCAGCGCAGTATCTTCAGAGTCTTCTGATGACTAAGCTTCTGATCTCTCAGAGTCTTCTATTCTTTAGAGGCTTCTGCTTCAGAATCTTCAGTAGACAGCACTCAGATTCTTCTGGGAGCAGCGTTCAGATCTTCATTTAAGATGCTCTTGAACCTTTGATTCCTTTCATAATATCATTATTCAGATCCAAATTTGCTCTTTTAAGAATATTTTCTTTAGTACCTGTAGCAAACAGTCTAGAACAAATTTAGAGTATATAATTCTTGAATACAAAATTCATAAGTGTTATCATCAAAACATAGAGATATAACTAAGAATCAATCTGTGTTCTTACAATCTCCCCCTTTTTAATGATGACAAAACATGAGGAATTTTGTTCAATAAAAAGATATGAATTATAACTCCCCCTGAGATTAACAATCTCCCCCTGAAATAAATACTCTAATAGAAGAAAACACTTCCCTTTTTGATTAAGTATATTTCAGATTTAGAGCCTGATGCAAGAGGTTTGACTTTCAGAGTTAAATGTTGATACCAGATAATTAAGACTTTCTTCAGTCAGAGCGCCTGGTTATCATCTTGCTTGAATTATCTTTCAGAGTAAAGGTATCAGAGTAAGATATCAGAGTTGATTGAATACTCAGATTTGCTTTGAAGATCAGGTTCTGGTTGGAAAAGTCTCAGGGTAGTGTTGCACCCTAAAATTTGACCAACCGGTTCTCCTATCTGACTCGTGGTTCAAATTCATATTCGCAAATCAGACGCATGATGTTTGTGCACAGACAGAGGATATCAGGGTTACGGCATGGGTTTCATTTACTAGCTATGGCAGATCCAGTCCAGATCATCAGGGTTTTATTTTCGGGAAATTGTGCGCTCCTCGGGGATTTGTAGCTTGCATAGTGATTTTGGGATATTCTGATGCCCGGGGTTCTCTGTTCGATTCAATCTGGTCTCGTGCGCTCTTTTATGGTGGTCATTTGCATTTGTCTGCATTTTTAGGGTTTTAATAGACTTTTGTGGATTTTAAATAGGCATTTTAATCATTTTAGGATTAAATAGATTTTTTTTGGAATTTTAAATAGCTTAAATCTCTTTTTAGAATTTTATATAGATTTTTAAATAGATTTAATAGTTTTTACCATTTTTTAGAATATAAAAGATTTAAATAGTTTTAATTGTTTTAGATAATATAGAAAATATTATGAATTTTTCTTTTATTTTAATAGGCATTTTATAGAACTTTAATAGAAATTTAATAGAAATTAAATAGAATTTCAGTGGGTTTTTTTAGAGATTAGTAGAGTCTTAATCATTTTTGGTTTAATATGGAGTTAATTAGATTTTAATCATTTTTAGGCTTAATTAGGATAATTAGGATTTTAAATCTTTTGTTTAGAATTTAATTGAGCTTGTTAGATTTTATTAGGATAGTTAATTATCTTTTAGATTTGATTAGTTAGGTTAATTAGTTAATTAGGTCTTAATGGGTTAATTAGGCTTAATCAGATTTAGAGTTTTTATTTCAGTTTTCAGTTTTTGTTCAGTTTTTTTAGGTTTTTTGGTCTCAATTTCGTGGGCCCAGAAAGCAGTTTTTGAAGCCCAAGTCATTCCTGCAATCCAATTTTTTTGTCCAGAATTCTGCAAGTGACACTTGTCACTATAAGAAGAGCGCCACATGTTGCACCCAGAAGCTACCCACCACACCAACTCATAATTCACCTCCTCGTGCCACCTCACACCTCAGAATCCCCACCAGTCTGCCACATTTCAGACCCTCTCTCTCTCCCACTCAGGCCACGCGCCACGCGTCCCACTCACAGCTTCCCCTTCACCACTTGTCACCACCCCAGGCCTTCGCCGGAGCCTCACCGGAACTCTGCCGCCGGCCATGCATCCACCCTGAACCTCCCCAACGGCCACCGTCTAACCGTCTCCGGCCACCGTCCTTGCCGGAAACTGCAAAAAAATCCAGAAATTCCCAGAAACGTTTCCTCCTTCATCTTCCCCCTCCGTCCACCTCCATCTATCCGTCGCCGGAGAACTCAACGGTGCCGGAAAACTCATCATTTGCGCCCAGATTCAACCATCAATTTTCCAGATTCGTCATCCAAGCTTGCGTCAGTTCATCATCCTTTTTCCAGAATTCATTCATCACCTTCATGATTCGTTCTTCAAGAACCTTCATCCACATCCATGGATCTTCATGAGTCTCCAGATCTAAACTCATCAACGCGTAACACTCCTCCCAAATTCTTTCCAGATTTTCCTGAAATCTTCAAGCCAGATCTCAACGCAGAAACTTCAACGAGCCTCCTCCTTCAACCTTCAACCATGATCACCCAATATTTCACAGATCTGTACAAGATTCGTTAGTTCCAAGATTTGTAAGATCTTCATCAAGATCTCATCGTTGTTCATCACTAAGAGTTGTTCTTCGGGTCATCAAATCTTCAGCAAATATCCAGAAATCCTCAAAGATCGCCGCGAGCTCGTTCGAGGTTCTTCGAAGCTCCATCGTCTCCATCGTGTAAACCCAGGTTCGTCCCTCTTCGTCGTCTCTCCATTGTCATATATTCAGTAGATTAGGATGAAGGTGGCCTCGATTAGGATGAGCTGATTAGTTAGGGATTAAGAGTATAGGGTGATTGTGTTTGTTCTTGGGTGATATTGGCTGTGAGGTTGAATGGATTGGGAGAGAAAGAGGAATTGAAGAGAGGGTGAGGAGGATGAAGATGAGCGGCTAGGTTAGATGGTGAACAGTGTTTAGGGTTGGGGGAAGGGGTTTGGTTTTGTTGTTAGGGTTAATTGGGCTAGGGTTAGGGTTTGGGTTTAAGCCCAAACGCGTGTTACTGAAACACTCCCCATTTACTCGTACCCCCCTGCGTGTGAGAGACAGATTGGAATTGGGCTTAGGCCCTCACTGCTAAACGCACCCCCCCTCGTCTCAGCCCAATGAAAACTAACATGAAAACCTATTAATTGCACCCCCATGGCGCTTGTTTTTTTATGTTTTATTATTAGTTGGTTTCTGATTTCTTTGGGCTTGCGCCTATTGCTAGGCGCACCCCCCATTCAGGCCCACCTTAGGATAATAACTGAAAAGCATTGCTGTTTGAACCCCCCTCCTCTTTTTATTCCAATTTTTTAGTTTTTAATTTCTTTTAATATTTCTTTGCATCTTGTAAAATTCATAATAAAATGAAAACAATTGATTTTTGATTTCTTGTTTTTTCTACCACTTTATAATAATGTCTAGAAAATTGTATAAAAATAAAAATGCCATTTTATTTTTGTTTACTATTTTTGATATATTTTCCATTTACATGACCTTTTTAATATCTTTTAGTGCATGCATATTATTAGAAAATTCATAAAAAATAGTAGGTTTAATCAAATAATTCCATTCTTTCTTCTGTAGACTCGTAATTCAATGTAGAATTTTATAGTACAAAAACATTAGCTTAATCATGCATTTTCATTTTAATTGCATTTTTTGTATTGTTTTGATATTAATAATTGGTTTGTGGATATGTCTGCTTTGTTGATTTTAGTTCTATCATCTGGTATTGAATTTTGTTCTGATTTTTTAGTATGTTGTCATAGAGCCATGTAGGTTTCCCATAGTTTTTTGATAGATTTTTAGGATGTTCTGATATGTTCTAATCTGAGCTTGAGGATAGGAGAAGTCTTGACGACTTCTGACTTTGAAGTTCAGCTGTGGCTGAACTTCAGAGATAGTTTCTTGTGGTTTGATGGCCTGTGGGTTCTTCTCAAAGATGGAGGCTGGATGAAGTCCTGTTGGAGCTTGCAAGGATGCATTGGATTGAGGCTTAGTCTAGGAGCTTGTTCTCTGTTTGTGAGGTTCGAGATCCTGAAGTTTGAAGGGAGTTTATGGTACTTTCCTGAGGAAGGCACTATGAATGACTTTAATTCTTTCTTCTCACCTCTTTCTCAAGTATCCAATGATGTTGGAGCCTTCATGTGAGTTTAGTTTCTCCTGAGGAGGAATGTAAACTGATCACAGTTGTTGAGCCACATGGGATACGATTCCTAAGTGGAAGCCTCCTAGTACTTTCCTGAGGAAGGTCCTAGGGGTCTATTCACTTAGCTCCTCTAGTTCATCTAGGATTTCTTAAGTATCCAGTGATGTCGGAGCCTTCATGTGAGTTTAATTTCTCCTGAGGAGGAATGTAAACTGATCACAGTTGTTGAGCCACGTAGGATACGATTCCTAAGTGTCAGCCTCCTAGTACTTTCCTGAGGAGGGTCCTATGGGTCTGTTCACTTAGTTCCCCTAGTGCTTATAGGTTTTCTCAAATATCCAATGATGCCGGAGCCTTCATGTGAGTTTAGTTTCTCCTGGGGAGGAATGTAAACCGATCACAGTTTTCGAGCCGCATAGGATATGACTCCTGAGTAGTAACCTCTTGGTACTTTCCTGAGGAAGGCACTATGAGTTTGTCTGCTTAGCTCCCTTTCTTTGGTAAGCTTGTTCTGAAGCTTGGAGACTGGGATTGATTCCTCTTGCTTAGGGTTTTTGATTAGAGGTTTTGCTTAGATCTTTGCTTAAGGTGTTGCATAGGGTTTTGTTTAGAGATAGATTAGGAGTTTGTTTCAGGGTTGTTAGGGGCCATGCTCAGAGTTGTTGTTTAAGCTTTGGATAGAGGGTTGTCAGGTTAGCTAGCCTTCTCTTTATGTTGTTTGACTTGCGTGGTGTTGTGTTGCATTAGACTTAGGTGTTCATCTAGATAGTTCTGAGGTAGGTGCATCTTAGAAATAGGCTTTGTGTGCATGAGAAGTTGAGGTGGTCCTCCTTCTGCTTGTCTGTTATTGAGTGGCTTTGCTTGTTTGTATTTGGTAGAGCTGAGCTCCCTTACCTCTGTGGTTTGCGGCCTTTGCGCCTTGTTTGTGAAGTTGTTGCATTCATGCATATTTCCAGTATTTCTTTACTTTGTAGTATCTCCCGTTTGTTGTTTAGTCCTGTTGCCGTGATCCCTTAGGAGCTCAGACTTCTCCGCTGCGGAGTTGTTATGATAGACATTAGGATGGTCAACCAGGCATGATATCAATAGGTAGATTCCCCTTTTTCAGCTATAGTTTTAGGGTGTCTTGTCCCTTTCCTTTCAGTAGGAGCTTTTGAGTAGCTTGTGTCGTAGTTAGCCGAACTACAGCTGCTCTGATTCCTTGTACCTGACAAGGATATGTAGGCATAGGATGCGATATCCTAGCGAGCACACTAACAACTAACCTTTGTTCTCTCGCGGCTGTGCGATCGAGACTTTCCCGCTGACGACTAATTGTTATCCCTTTCCCTTGTCCGAGTGCATTTGAGACCAGATCGTAGTTGTAGGTTCCCGAACCTTTGAGACCAGTTTGTTTTCTCACTGCTGTGTGAGAGCCCCCTGTTTAGCCGTAGTTAGTCGAACTACGTTTGCTCTGATCTTCCATGCTGTGTGGAAGTACGTAGGCACAGGACGCGATGTCCTGGCGAGCAACCTTTTCCCCGTTTATACGTAGGTAGTCGAACTACGTTGACTCTGACTTTCCCATTGCACGAGGGAGTACGTAGGCCCAGAACACCGTATGTTCTGTCGAGTCCTGTCCTTTTATTTTCTTTTCAGACTGACCATTAGCGTAGATAGATAAACACACCCTTTTCCTTATAAACACCAAGCGTGGATCCCATCGAGTACGATGGACGTGAGGGGTGCTAATACCTTCCCCTTGCGTAACCGACTCCCGAATCCAGGTTTTGGTTGTGATGACCATACCTTTTCCCGTCTTTGCGAGGTTTACTTCGAGCGTTTCCTTTCCCGCTCTGAGGGATAAATAACGCACGGTGGCGACTCTCCTTTCAAGCCGGCGCCGATTTTCGCAGTAGCGACAACTGGCGACTCTACTGGGGACTTATAGCATCTAGGGACTTTTCCCATCCATTATGCTGGGACCGTTTCCCATCCCCTACGCGAGTCAATCCTAGCGCTTCGGTGTTTATTTGTTGGGTGTTGTGCATATGTGTTTTATCTTTTCTGCACTTTACTTTCTTGCACCTTTACCTTTCCGCATTTATTTTCCAGCATTATATTATTGTGATTATTGTTGTGGGCAAGGGAGGTTACTGTGAGTGAGAAGCCGGACCTGGGCTTGAGTATGCACCTAGATATAGTTGTGGAGAGTAGTAGACGAACCTGTCTGCTGAGCAGGCACAGTTCCCTACGAAATCTACGCTCAGACGAGATTCTCGCAGAGGTGCGCCTTTCCGGTCCTGAGGATCTGAGGGGAGTCCAGACGTGAGGATTGTCGACTCTGGGGACCGATCATTTGGAAGTCAGCTAAGTGAGGCCTCTTCATGACTCGATGATGCCACTCCTTCTGGGAATCGTATCGTCATTCATGAAAGTCTGTGACGCTGATGACCGCATAGGATGCCGTACCTTTGTCCGTGGATTAGGTCTATCATACCTGTGAGGGGGATTGGGTTACTGCAGGAAAACTGGCCTTCAGAAACCATGATTCAGTATTTATCAGACGGTGTTCTTGATTCATCTCCAGGTGTGTTGTCTGGGTCAGATGGGTTTCTTATCTGAGGTTGATGCTATTATCAGATGGTTTTCTCGTCAGATACAGAGGTTCAGATGGTTTTCTTACCAGGGGATTGATATTTTGAGTATCAGTTGATAGTTAGTGTCATGGGGTTCTGGTGACCATGGTGGTTTTCTGTTCTTGATCACCGAGATGTTCCTCTTCAGGCTACAGCATAGCCCCTGTGTTCACAGATTGCATTATTTATCATATTGCATCATTGCATTACCATTTGCATTCAACTAACGTGTGTGTATTGCAGGTACATATTTTCCCTCCCAGTTCTGGTGTCTGTTTCCTAGCAAGACATGGAAACCCTGAAGAGAGTATTGCCCTACAAGTTTCCGTCTCCGGATATCAGTCTATTGTTAGAATTGATTGCTATTGCTAAGAAGAGGATAATGGGTGACTTCAGAAAGAGATATGGGAGGATTCTGACCTACGTTTATCAGCCATCGGCCTACGAGATCAGCGGCATTTATACCCTGTTACAGTTTTATGATGCGGAGCTCAGGTGTTTTGTATTTCCCGACTTTGTTTTGGCTCCTACCCTGGAGGAGTATTCTGCACTCTTGGATATACCGATCCGCGAGCAGATGCCTTTCTATCGTACGGACGCTGAGCCTAAGCCGGCTGAGCTTTCTGCCATTCTGTACTTAAGAGAGTCTGAGCTGTCTGGGAAGATGATCAGAAAAGGGGATGTGTGGGGATTTCTATTGGATGTCTTGGTGGAGAAGGCTCGGGAGTATGCCCAGAAGGGTGGCTGGGTTGTTTTTGACGTCATCCTTGCTGTATGTGTTTATGGCATCGTGTTGTTCCCAAACATTCCTGATTTTGTTGACTCAGATGCCTTCTATATTTTGGCTGCGAAGAACCCAGTTCCTACTTTGCTGGGAGATATCCACCATTCAACTCACTACCAGAATGAAAAGCGGCGAGGAAGGAATGTGTCTTGTTGTGTACCTCTCCTGTGCAGGTGGTTCACCAGTCATATGCCTAAGTCAGGACCGTTTGTCACCTCTATTGATTCTCTAGGATGGCCCGAACGCTTGATGGGGTTGACTGCTGAGAACGTGGTATGGGTTAATGAAGAGGTATTTGGAGTTGAAGTCATACTCAAATGCGAAGGATTCCCGAATGTTCCTTTAGTAGGAAGGAAAGGGTGTGTCAACTACAATACTTCCTTATTGATCAGGCAATTTGGGTATGTACCTCAGGGAGCGCCGAAGCCCGAGGAGATACAGGAATCTCTGTATCTCACTGGGGCAATAGGGAAAGAGATGCTGACCAAGCTTGAGAAGGCATGGAAGAACTTGCACAAGAGAGGGAAGCCTTCAGGTAGGAGAGGGGATATTCGAGTTCCTGGCCCATATGTGGAATGGATTCGTGAACGAGCTATGAAATTCCTTATGCCTTATCCAGCGGTTCAGCCATTGCATCCTTCTCCGGTGGAGGAGCCTACCACTGTGGACATACAAGTATACAAGCAGCTGATGGCGGAGAAAGAAGAGCTAGCAAAGGCTAAAGAGGCTTTAGAGCAAGAGAATGCCCAGCTTCGTCATGAAAAGATTGAAACAGGATATTTTTCTAAGCAACAGGATGAAACTCTGAAACATCTGAAGACTACGTTATTGGAATTGACTGAAACCAAGAAGCGTCTGGAGTTAGATGTAGACTCAGTTAGCAGTGTACTGGCTACTAAGAAGCAAGAGATGGAAAGGGCCTACACGAAGCTAGCTAAGTTCAGAGAGCACTGGGATCTCACTATGGCCAAGCGCAAAGAACGGGAAGAAGAGCTAAAGACACAGGTTGCTCAGTTAGAAGAGCAGGTCAAAGTGAAGACTGAAGAGCTTGAAGAAGAAGCATGCCGCCGATACGAGGCCGAGCGCAAACTGATTGATGCCAGGAAGAATTTGGAAGATTTTCAGCATAGAGCAGACGCCAAGAGACCCAAACCTGGGGATGGTGCCAATGATAAGGCTTGGGAAGACTTTGTCAGAGACATCCAGGGGACGGTCAGAAAAAGGGATCAGTTGATAGAAGGCTTGATTTACCGACCGGATCATGCAGAGACGAAGAAGATGGTCGAGGACTTCCACAACCGTACCCGTACTTGATTTTTTCTCTTGTATTCTGTATGTTGAGATCACCACCAGGCATGTTGGCTGGGATCCTCCTTTATCATATCAGCTGTATGGAGCATAGTTATGTAACATCTTGACAAGACTGTTATTCTAATAAATATATGAGGGTTTTTCTAAATATTGTCTTTATGGTTTATCTCGTCTTGCTACCACTGACACTGGAATTGGAGGGGAAATATCTCCAATGCACACATGCACGTTAGCATTTTTGTATTTCTGTTTGCATAAATCATGTTGCATAGCATTACTCTAGCAGGCCAAAGCACTTATCCAGCCTTTGTTTTCACCAGAGGGTGATTCTCGGGGATTGTTTGAGGCAAGAGTGGAGTGTTGAAGACGACCAAGGGGCTGAAGCAGATTTGAGCAGAATCAAGCAGTGTAGTCAGTTACCGGTAATTGGCAGCCATGTCTGAAGGCAATTTCCAGGCTCCTAACGCTTTGACAAGGTTTACTATGGCGTCCAACCATCGGTATGATTCTATGGAAGACTTCCCGAACAACCTTACTGCAGACCAAGTTGTACAGCCTACTGTTGAGAACCGAGATCGACATGAGCAGTTTGTTGCCCGAAATGAACGTCATCCTCCTGCTAACAATCAAAGTATTGCTTTCCCTGTGATGAATTACCGGAGAGATATCCCAATGGCCGGGATGGTAGATCCAAGAGCTCTTGAAAAGGATAGAAGACTCCGAGCATTGGAAGAAGGTATAAAAGCCTTAGAAGCGAAAGATGTCGTCAACCTGGATGCTGTAGACATGTGTCTGGTTCCTGATATGGTGTTGCCTTACAAGTTCAAAGTGCCGGAATTTGAGAAGTACACGGGAGATAGCTGTCCGAAGCTGCATTTGATGATGTTCTGTCGAAGGATGACTTCGTTTGTGCGAAATGACAAGTTGATGATCCATTGCTTTCAGTATAGCCTGACTGGGGCATCTTTGAGGTGGTATGTGCAATTAGAGAGTAATCAGATTCGATCGTGGGTGGATTTAGCCAGAGCTTTCATGAAGCAGTACGATTACAACCTGGATTTGGCTCCTAGTCTCGTACATCTGCAAGAATTATCTCAGGCGGAGAATGAATCATTCAGAGGGTATTTGCGAAGATGGAAAGAATTGGCTGCTAGTGTTCAACCACCGCTTCCGGAAAGAGAAATGGTTGACATCTTCTTGGGTACTCTGAAAGGCCATTATTTTGACAAATTGTTCGGTTGCACAAGCTTTGTGGGCCTGATGAAAATGGGTGAGCTTGTTGAGAGAGGACTCAAGAGTGGAAAGTTTCGAGATGTCCCTTACGTCCCAGTTGATAAGATTGAGTCAGTTGTCAGTTCTCAAAAAGAGTGGGAAGGAGATGACGCCATCTCAGAATCTCTAGCATCTCAGGATCGGTTTTCAGACACTTCAAGTCAACGATCATCCTATCGTCGGTCGCGTCAGCACGCCCCACGAAGACCAAGGAAGCCTGAAAGGCAGTTTACTCAGCTACCGGTGTCGTACAGTCAGTTGTTGCCAGATCTGATCAGGAGTGGATTGATAGTGCCGAGAGAGACTAAGCCGGTGATTCCACCGTATCCTCCAGGTTTTGATGCCAGCGCCCGCTGTGAGTACCATGTTGGGGCACAGGGGCATTCAACCAATGATTGTAAGGTGCTTAGAAGCCAGGTTCAAGATCTGTTAGACTCTAGCCGTATTTGCATCACTCCTCAGGGTTTTGTTCAGATTAATGATTTTCCATCCTCCAGTTGTGTGGGTTCGTCAGTTAATGTCATGGAAGACTCCACAGGAAGTGTGTACTCTGAAGATTGTCAGTCAGAGAGTTCAGTTGAATATGGGATAAGTTTTTAGAAGTTTATGTGCCGGGTGCCGCATTTGTTTTCTCTGCATAATCCGTTTAGCTTTTGTGCACTAGTGTTTGCCGACCACCACCAGGATTGTTGGCTGGGGTCATTGTATTCATACTCATTTGTGCTTACGTGCTGCTTTTGTTGGTTATACATGTGTGGGAGATGTTCGTCTGTATGCTTATAGCTTGAGTTTCTCTTTGTCTCGTTACGAATATGTGTTTGCTTTCTGCGTTGCATTATCGTTTAACAGGTACATCAGAACCGTGGGTCTCATTTCCTCATCGTCCAGTTTGTTGCAGGAATTCCTTCAGAGATATGGAACAGAATCAGTTTGAATTAGTCTGAAGCCAGCTGGGGCAGATGATGAGAGACATGCAAGAGATGCGTCTGGAATAGAAGATTCTCAAAGAGGAGAACAGTCAGCTGAAGACCCAAATGAGCTTGATCATGGAAGTAGTCAAGAATGTGCTTAGGAAAGAGGATGATCAGCTATTCGAAGCCGCAATGAAGAAGCTCGCGCCACCCGTGCATGTGGAACCTGAGCAGCAGCAACAGAGGGTGCATCCGCCTCAACGGAGGATTCAAGAGGGGAAGCCAAAGAGGATATTTGAGGCACCGCCTACAACATATGCTGAGCTCTTGCAAACTTTATTGAGGTTTAATCTGGTTGAAAAGAAAACGTTGGAACCACCAACGAGAGTGCTTCCTCATGGGTACGATGCCAGTAAGCAATGCGAGTTTCATTCTGGGGCATTCGGACACGACATCGAGGGTTGTCATGCTTTTAAGCACAATGTTCAAGACCTGATTGACTCGCACGATATTGAATTCACGTCGAGCGGCGTAGCTGTACGTATTGCTCCTATCCCAGTCGATGCTAAGATGACAGATGTTTCTAAAACTGCAGTGGGTCAGAAACGTATCCTAGATTCCCCAGTGTCAGAATCTCCATGCCCACAACTGTTGCCTATTCCTGGGGCAGATCTGAGAATGAAAATGGCTAAGCACAAGGAGGGCTTTAATCAGTACAGTGAAAGTCAAGAAACCGATGTTGCGCTTGCTACGCAGGGTGTTCAAGAGTCAACCCGATACCAGCAACAACAGCAACGATCTCAACAGTGGAAAAGGCAGCAGCATCCCAATCAGCGAAAAGCTCAAAATTAGAAGCCATTGAGGGTATTTAAGGTGCCTCCGATGCCGTATGCCGAACTTCTTCAGGCGTTGCTACGATTGCAGTTGGTTGAGAAGAGGAAGTTAGCTCCGCTGACAGGTACACCTCCAGCAGGTTATGATATCAAGGAGCGCTGTGATTTCCATTCAGGAGCACAGGGGCACAACATTGAAGATTGTCTGTCCTTCAAGCATAAAGTACAGGACTTACTTGATAGTGCAACAATCAGCTTCGGGCAGGAAGGTCCCAAAATCATCTGAATAAAGAAGAAGGGGCTCTATAGTCTGGTTGAGTCGTTGAAAGCAGATCAGGACAGCATCAAATTGTCTCTAACAACTGATTGCGAAGATAGCTGGTTCAGCAGCAGAACAGATGTGAAAGCCCGGTTCTCGGAAGCTAGCATTTTTTTTCTTGTTTTATCTTGTCATGTCTTTACATTTGTAGTTTCTTTCCTGTTTAAAATGCAATCTTGTTTGTAAAACTTGTTGTTTTCATTCAATCGATGATAATGAAATAAATATGCATGTTTTGATTAAATCCATTCGTGTTCACTAATTGTTTTTACAAATGTTCAACGCTTGGTTAAGAAGGATCTGGGAAGGATGACGAAAATGAACGACGTGCAAAATTCCGATTGTATGCTTTTGAAATAAAACCTGTTGATGATGTACAGGCATTGTTTCAAATCCCTAAACACCGGAGTTATAAGGAAGATAATCCCTTGTCAACCCCTTTGAGCCTTGTAGTAGGAGTTCTTTCTGAAAACGAAAAACCCTCAATCTTAACCTGGGGCAGGGTAGGTGTTAGCTAATTTGGCCGAGCGTCCAAATTGCAAAAGGAGTGTCCGTTCGAGGATCAATCACACCCCTAGAGGTCGTTCCTAAAAGACCACAATGGTTCAATCAAGAGTGGGGCAGTCATGTCATTCCCCAAAGAGTCAGACAACCAGTGTCACACGACTTGTTCGAAGAAAAAAAACGAAGAAAAAAAGAATCAAAAGCCCGCTAAGTCAAGAAAACTTCAAAACAAATGACTTAGGCAAAAATGAGGGCATCCCGCTGGACTTAAAAAAATCAAAAGAAACTCAAAAGGAGTCAGTCCAGGCAAAAGTTAGGGATATGAAAAGAAAAAGAAGAAAAGGATCAAAAGAAAAATCCTCAAAGGAAATACGAGTCGTGTGACCTCAAGTGTCAAAGACGAAAAGTGAGTGGCTGTCACTCCGAAAACTCATAGTTTCTCGAACTATCACTCCTATCTTTCAACCTCTGAGAGGTGAGCGCTAAGGTTGAATTAGCTGAACGTAGGATGGGAGAACATCAAGGAGAATGGGTGGGTTAAAATAAACTTTGAGCCTTTATCCTTTCCTTCAAAACCGTGAACCTGACCACGTTACAACCTTCAAAAGTCCTAATTGAAGCAGATTCTTTCGAAAGTATACTTCGGTAAAGGTCGCGTCGATTCTGACTCCTAAAAGGGTTCCTCTTACCATGTCGGTACTGATGTTGATATTCTTGATAAATGTTTGTGCATTATATGCTATAAACTGTTTTTCCTTTTCCTAGTGAACAGATTAGATGTCAAAGCTGTCATATGTGTTGCATTAATACATCTTTTATGCAGAACAACTTGTTTTACTTGCGAGTAAGCACTCGACAGCAGGAAAGTTTCCTACAGTGGAAGGTACAGTCAGGATAGAATGCAGAACGCCCAAATGTTCCGAGAACAGGGGCAAGCTATTATTGTGATCCCCAGTCAAGTCAGCCTTTCGAAGTTAGTGATCCTGGGGCAATCAGGTTGAGATTCGGCAAATATCTAGTAGTCAGGGGCACTACTCTAAATCAGATAATCAGGGGCAAAAGTCATTGCAATCAGGGGCGGGCCATCTTAAGAGCGCAGAAGTTGCTCTTTATTAGAGGAGCATTTGATGTGAAGCATCTCTCCGAAGTTCAGAACGCTGAGGCATGTTATATCAGACCATCAGGGAACAGATTTGCAGATTTCCTTTCGAGGACTATCCCCACAGAGGCCCCGCAGGCTGGGGCATATCAGAAGCGAAAGGATTGGTCTTCTCCGCATCAGCAGGGTCATTCAGAGTTATTCGAGCTGATGCAGTCGATTTTCGAGAGCGAGACGAATGCGGGAAGCCGTGTTACTATCCTTTGACTCTTCCACTAGGAGACTGCGTATTCAGGCAGAGTGTTTTCCAGCGTCAGTTGTACCTGACCCATCACAGATAGCCTAAGAGTTCAAATCCATGTTGGCGATCACTGTGAAGCCCATCCGTGTTGGCGCATCAGTTTCCAGATCCGAGCTTCATCAGTACACAGGAGGGCTCAGTCTATTTTTCTCCAGCAAAGTCCAATTCGTCGTGGGTACGGGTGGGCTATCCCTAGAGAAGCCCAATCATATTCAGCACGTCTGCTGTTTCACAGCGGAGTCATATTCCCCAGCAGAGTATTACTTCGTCGATGGTGTTCGGTTAAGTTCCCAATATCCCCAGCGGAGTTGATTTCACTCCCCCAGCATTTGTTTTGCTGGGATAATCCTGTGATATCCGGTTTATCCCCAGCGGAGTTGGCTTCGTCTTCAGCATTTATGTTGCTGAAGTGATTTTCTGTACCCAGCTTTCTCCAGCAGCTCGAGCCTGCATTAGCATATTACATGCATCATCATATTTGCATCATATTTGCATGTCATTTTCAAAATGCGTAGCATTTCCATCCTGAATGGAGCATTACGCCATAGAAAGATTAAAGCATATGCATATGCATACGAAGCATAAGTCGGATTTTCTACCAGCCTCACAGGGCGCGTGAATTACTCTGTGATCAGTACAGGGGCATTTACCCAGCAGCAGTGTTCAGACGATTCAGCGGTTTATTTGTATCTCAGATCATACAATAGTCGTGTTTTGATCAATCAGTCATCTGGTATCGACCGGCTTTTCTTCCCGTCAA
Source organism: Lathyrus sativus (assembly GCA_963859935.3). Taxonomy (NCBI): domain Eukaryota; kingdom Viridiplantae; phylum Streptophyta; class Magnoliopsida; order Fabales; family Fabaceae; genus Lathyrus; species Lathyrus sativus. Next base: position 342,856,370 of record OZ012738.1, read on the forward strand.
TTCATATTGACGATGTGTTCCTCCAATAAGTGGATTTCTCCGTCTATCATTAGACGTCTTGAGTTTGAACGTGGTTTTCTTTCCGTCTATCAGTAGAAGATGTGAAGTTTTGGGTGATTTTCAGTGGGGTTCAAGACGGGGTTTCTCTAGCAAGTGGCTTTTCTTTCCGTCTATCAGTAGACGATGTGAAGTTTCAGGTTATTGTTCAGCGGGTTTCTTATTTGTTAGATCGTACAGATGGGGTGTTTCCCCAGCGAGTCTTCTCCGGCTATCTTTGATTGATGGTGGGTTTCAAAACGATATTTCGGATAGTGGTTTTCTTTCGGTTTATTGGAGGAGATGACGTTTCAAGAGGGACTTTTCTGACCGTCAATCCTTATTGATATCGAGGCTCTTTGAAGAATGTTCAGTTTTCGTGATTGTCGATTCTTATTGACGACATGGTTCTTTAAAGGTGGTTTTCTTCCCGTCAGTCCATACTGACGATGTGGCCCCTTTAAGGATATTGGTTCTTCCCATCAATTCCCGTAGACAGAAGGATTCTGAAATTCAAGGGATGGTGTTGAATTGCGAATGCTTTCTTTCCGTCTACCCTTAGACGATGTGAGTATAGAGATTAATGCTTTCTCTCCGCCTACCCTTAGACGATGTGAGTATGGAGATTAGTGGTGTCTTTCCGTCTATCCTTAGACGATGTGAGTATGGAGATTATTTCTTCCCGTCTATCCTTAGACGATGTGAATATTGATTTGTTTCATCAATCAGGATGATCCCGTCTACCCTTAGACGATGTGAGTATGGAGATTAATGCTTTCTTTCCGCCTACCCTTAGACGATGTGAGTATGGAGATTAGTGGTGTCTTTCCGTCTATCCTTAGACGATGTGAGTATGGAGATTATTTCTTCCCGTCTACCCTTAGACGATGTGAATATTGATTTGTTTCATCAATCAGGATGATCCCGTCTACCCTTAGACGATGTGAGTATGGAGATTAATGCTTTCTTTCCGTCTACCCTTAGACGATGTGAGTATGGAGATTAATGCTTTCTTTCCGCCTACCCTTAGACGATGTGAGTATGGAGATTAGTGGTGTCTTTCCGTCTATCCTTAGACGATGTGAGTATGGAGATTATTTCTTCCCGTCTATCCTTAGACGATGTGAATATTGATTTGTTTCATCAATCAGGATGATCCCGTCTATCCTTAGACGATGTGAGTATGGAGATTAATGGCGTCTTGCCGTCTACCCTTAGACGATGTGAGTATTGGTGTTTCCTCCATTCAGGGTGTCTTCCCGTCCATCTCTGGACGACGTGAGTATATTTCTCTTCCTGCCTATCAGTAGGCAATGTGAAAGGATCAGGGATTTTTGTTGCAACCCTCAGGGTTTGTTATATAGGGTATCACAGGTAATTAGCATTCAAATCAGGAGTTCCTTACCAGATGATTGATCAGTCTGTTGCCGTAATGACTAGACTCGGTTCAGGACTTTATTCCCCAAGCAGTTTTACAGTATATTCTCGCGGTTGGCAAATTTTCGGGTTTTATTTGTATTCAACCGTCTCGTACCTCCGAATGTTTGAAGGCTGAGCGCTCTTCAAACCCTTCAGGTCCAAGTCGCTTGAATAGGGGCAGCTGTTGCACCCTAAAATTTGACCAACCGGTTCTCCTATCTGACTCGTGGTTCAAATTCATATTCGCAAATCAGACGCATGGCGTTTGTGCACAGACAGAGGATATCAGGGTTACGGCATGGGTTTCATTTACTAGCTATGGCAGATCCAGTCCAGATCATCAGGGTTTTATTTTCGGGAAATTGTGCGCTCCTCGGGGATTTGTAGCTTGCATAGTGATTTTGGGATATTCTGATGCCCGGGGTTCTCTGTTCGATTCAATCTGGTCTCGTGCGCTCTTTTATGGTGGTCATTTGCATTTGTCTGCATTTTTAGGGTTTTAATAGACTTTTGTGGATTTTAAATAGGCATTTTAATCATTTTAGGATTAAATAGATTTTTTTTGGAATTTTAAATAGCTTAAATCTCTTTTTAGAATTTTATATAGATTTTTAAATAGATTTAATAGTTTTTACCATTTTTTAGAATATAAAAGATTTAAATAGTTTTAATTGTTTTAGATAATATAGAAAATATTATGAATTTTTCTTTTATTTTAATAGGCATTTTATAGAACTTTAATAGAAATTTAATAAAAATTAAATAGAATTTTAGTGGTTTTTTTTAGAGATTAGTAGAGTCTTAATCATTTTTGGTTTAATATGGAGTTAATTAGATTTTAATCATTTTTAGGCTTAATTAGGATAATTAGGATTTTAAATCTTTTGTTTAGAATTTAATTGAGCTTGTTAGATTTTATTAGGATAGTTAATTATCTTTTAGATTTGATTAGTTAGGTTAATTAGTTAATTAGGTCTTAATGGGTTAATTAGGCTTAATCAGATTTAGAGTTTTTATTTCAGTTTTCAGTTTTTGTTCAGTTTTTTTAGGTTTTTTGGTCTCAATTTCGTGGGCCCAGGAAGCAGTTTTTGAAGCCCAAGTCATTCCTGCAATCCAATTTTTTTGTCCAGAATTCTGCAAGTGACACTTGTCACTATAAGAAGAGCGCCACATGTTGCACCCAAAAGCTACCCACCACACCAACTCAGAATTCACCTCCTCGTGCCACCTCACACCTCAGAATCCCCACCAGTCTGCCACGTTTCAGACCCTCTCTCTCTCCCACTCAGGCCACGCGTCCCACTCACAGCTTCCCCTTCACCACTTGTCACCACCCCAGGCCTTCGCCGGAGCCTCACCGGAACTCCGCCGTCGGCCATGCATCCACCCTGAACCTCCCCAACGGCCACCGTCTAACCGTCTCCGGCCACCGTCCTTGCCGGAAACTGCAAAAAAATCCAGAAATTCCCAGAAACGTTTCCTCCTTCATCTTCCCCCTCCGTCCACCTCCATCTATCCGTCGCCGGAGAACTCAACGGTGCCGGAAAACTCATCATTTGCGCCTAGATTCAACCATCAATTTTCCAGATTCGTCATCCAAGCTTGCGTCAGTTCATCATCCTTTTTCCAGAATTCATTCATCACCTTCATGATTCGTTCTTCAAGAACCTTCATCCACATCCATGGATCTTCATGAGTCTCCAGATCTAAACTCATCAACGCGTATCACTCCTCCCAAATTCTTTCCAGATTTTCCTGAAATCTTCAAGCCAGATCTCAACGCAGAAACTTCAACGAGCCTCCTCCTTGAACCTTCAACCACGATCACCCAATATTTCACAGATCTGTACAAGATTCGTTAGTTCCAAGATTTGTAAGATCTTCATTAAGATCTCATCGCTGTTCATCACTAAGAGTTGTTCTTCGCGTCATCAAATCTTCAGCAAATATCCAGAAATCCTCAAAGATCGCCGCGAGCTCGTTCGAGGTTCTTCGAAGCTCCATCGTCTCCATCGTGTAAACCCAGGTTCATCCCTCTTCGTCATCTCTCCATTGTCATATATTCAGTAGATTAGGATGAAGGTGGCCTCGATTAGGATGAGCTGATTAGTTAGGGATTAAGAGTATAGGGTGATTGTGTTTGTTCTTGGGTGATAATGGCTGTGAGGTTGAATGGATTGGGAGAGAAAGAGGAATTGCAGAGAGGGTGAGGAGGATGAAGATGAGCGGCTAGGTTAGATGGTGAACAGTGTTTAGGGTTGGGGGAAGGGGTTTGGTTTTGTTGTTAGGGTTAATTGGGCTAGGGTTAGGGTTTGGGTTTAAGCCCAAACGCGTGTTACTGAAACACTCCCCATTTACTCGTACCCCCCTGCGTCTGAGAGACAGATTGGAATTGGGCTTAGGCCCTCACTGCTAAACGCACCCCCCTCGTCTCAGCCCAATGAAAACTAACATGAAAACCTGTTAATTGCACCCCCATGGCGCTTGTTTTTTTATGTTTTATTATTAGTTGGTTTCTGATTTCTTTGGGCCTGCGCCTATTGCTAGGCGCACCCCCCATTCAGGCCCACCTTAGGATAATAACTGAAAAGCATTGCTGTTTGAACCCCCCTCCACTTTTTATTCCAATTTTTTTGTAAAATTCATAATAAAATGAAAACAATTGATTTTTGATTTCTTGTTTTTTCTACCACTTTATAATAATGTCTAGAAAATTGTATAAAAATAAAAATGCCATTTTATTTTTGTTTACTATTTTTGATATATTTTCCATTTACATGACCTTTTTAATATCTTTTAGTGCATGCATATTATTAGAAAATTCATAAAAAATAGTAGGTTTAATCAAATAATTCCATTCTTTTTTCTGTAGACTCATAATTCAATGTAGAATTTTATAGTACAAAAACATTAGCTTAATCATGCATTTTCATTTTAATTGCATTTTTTGTATTGTTTTGATATTAATAATTGGTTTGTGAATATGTCTGCTTTGTTGATTTTAGTTCTATCATCTGGTATTGAATTTTGTTCTGATTTTTTAGTATGTTGTCATAGAGCCATGTAGGTTTCCCATAGTTTTTTGATAGATTTTTAGGATGTTCTGATATGTTCTAGTCTGAGCTTGAGGATAGGAGAAGTCTTGACGACTTCTGACTTTGAAGTTCAGCTGTGGCTGAACTTCAGAGATAGTTTCTTGTGGTTTGATGGCCTGTGGGTTCTTCTCAAAGATGGAGGCTGGATGAAGTCCTGTTGGAGCTTGCAAGGATGCATTGGATTGAGGCTTAGTCTAGGAGCTTGTTCTCTGTTTGTGAGGTTCGAGATCCTGAAGTTTGAAGGGAGTTTATGGTACTTTCCTGAGGAAGGCACTATGAATGACTTTCATTCTTTCTTCTCACCTCTTTCTCAAGTATCCAATGATGTTGGAGCCTTCATGTGAGTTTAGTTTCTCCTGAGGAGGAATGTAAACTGATCACAGTTGTTGAGCCACATGGGATACGATTCCTAAGTGGAAGCCTCCTAGTACTTTCCTGAGGAAGGTCCTAGGGGTCTATTCACTTAGCTCCTCTAGTTCATCTAGGATTTCTTAAGTATCCAGTGATGTCGGAGCCTTCATGTGAGTTTAATTTCTCCTGAGGAGGAATGTAAACTGATCACAGTTGTTGAGCCACGTAGGATACGATTCCTAAGTGTCAGCCTCCTAGTACTTTCCTGAGGAGGGTCCTATGGGTCTGTTCACTTAGTTCCCCTAGTGCTTATAGGTTTTCTCAAATATCCAATGATGCCGGAGCCTTCATGTGAGTTTAGTTTCTCCTGGGGAGGAATGTAAACCGATCACAGTTGTCGAGCCGCATAGGATATGACTCCTGAGTAGTAACCTCTTGGTACTTTCCTGAGGAAGGCACTATGAGTTTGTCTGCTTAGCTCCCTTTCTTTGGTAAGCTTGTTCTGAAGCTTGGAGACTGGGATTGATTCCTCTTGCTTAGGGTTTTTGATTAGAGGTTTTGCTTAGATCTTTGCTTAAGGTGTTGCATAGGGTTTTGTTTAGAGATAGATTAGGAGTTTGTTTCAGGGTTGTTAGGGGCCCTGCTCAGAGTTGTTGTTTAAGCTTTGGATAGAGGGTTGTCAGGTTAGCTAGCCTTCTCTTTATGTTGTTTGACTTGCGTGGTGTTGTGTTGCATTAGACTTAGGTGTTCATCTAGATAGTTCTGAGGTAGGTGCATCTTAGAAATATGCTTTGTGTGCATGAGAAGTTGAGGTGGTCCTCCTTCTGCTTGTCTGTTATTGAGTGGCTTTGCTTGTTGGTATTTGGTAGAGCTGAGCTCCCTTACCTCTATGGTTTGCGGCCTTTGCGCCTTGTTTGTGAAGTTGTTGCATTCATGCATATTTCCAGTATTTCTTTACTTTGTAGTATCTCCCGTTTGTTGTTTAGTCCTGTTGCCGTGATCCCTTAGGAGCTCAGACTTCTCCGCTGCGGAGTTGTTATGATAGACATTAGGATGGTCAACCAGCCATGATATCAATAGGTAGATTCCCCTTTTTCAGCTATAGTTTTAGGGTGTCTTGTCCCTTTCCTTTCAGTAGGAGCTTTTGAGTAGCTTGTGTCGTAGTTAGCCGAACTACAGCTGCTCTGATTCCTTGTACCTGACAAGGATATGTAGGCATAGGATGCGATATCCTAGCGAGCACACTAACAACTAACCTTTGTTCTCTCGCGGCTGTGCGATCGAGACTTTCCCGCTGACGACTAATTGTTATCCCTTTCCCTTGTCCGAGTGCATTTGAGACCAGATCGTAGTTGTAGGTTCCCGAACCTTTGAGACCAGTTTGTTTTCTCACTGCTGTGTGAGAGCCCCCTGTTTAGCCGTAGTTAGTCGAACTACGTTTGCTCTGATCTTCCATGCTGTGTGGAAGTACGTAGGCACAGGACGCGATGTCCTGGCGAGCAACCTTTTCCCCGTTTAGACGTAGGTAGTCGAACTACGTTGACTCTGACTTTCCCATTGCACGAGGGAGTACGTAGGCCCAGAACACCGTATGTTCTGTCGAGTCCTGTCCTTTTATTTTCTTTTCAGACTGACCATTAGCGTAGATAGATAAACACACCCTTTTCCTTATAAACACCAAGCGTGGATCCCATCGAGTACGATGGACGTGAGGGGTGCTAATACCTTCCCCTTGCGTAACCGACTCCCGAATCCAGGTTTTGGTTGCGATGACCATACCTTTTCCCGTCTTTGCGAGGTTTACTTCAAGCGTTTCCTTTCCCGCTCTGAGGGATAAATAACGCACGGTGGAGACTCTCCTGTCAAGCCGGCGCCGATTTTCGCAGTAGCGACAGGTAGCTTCAATGAATTATGTCAGATATATCAATGTAATCTGAAAGACTTAAATTCAAAGTAAGTTAATAAAATGCCTGAATTTCAGTTTTAGTAATTGCTTATAGTTTGAACAATCAGATTCTCTTTTTCTCCCCCTTTTTGTCATAATCAAAAAGATTTTTAAAGACATAAAGATACAGAAGAAAAGAAGCATATAGAAGCAAAAACATCAACATGCAATTAAACATACCAAAGTTCACAGTCAAACAGGCAGATGCCAAAACGCATAACACAACAATAAGAAAACTAACATGTGCAAAAACGACAAATAAAACTAAGTCTGGCGAGAGGCAATAAGGGTCAGAAGCTCTGTCATTTTGGCAGTTGACTCTTCTTGCTTAGACATCCAGGTCTTGATCTCATCAGTTGTCTTCGCTTGCTTGATCATCCAATCTTTTATTTCCTTAACATCATTCACAAGCTCTGTGACCACAGATGAAGAATGATCAGCAGGGTTCTCTTCAGATTGGTTCTCTTCAGAAGCTTGTTCAACCATTTCAGATTCAGGAACCTCTGGAGGAGCAGCTTCCAAAAGTAACACAGGAGGAGGAGGAGGCATGTTCATCAGAGTTACCTTGATTAATTCTGCAAACTTAGTCTTAGCAAGCTTAGAGCATTTAGCTCTAACTTTTAAGGCAGCTTTGTTGAACATCCAGATGAAACGCTTCCAAGCAGGATTTGAAACAGTTGGATCCAAACTTGACATGCACACATCCTTAACACGAGTATATTCAGAATCTATCTCCTTTTTGAAAATTTCAAACATAGCATTAACACATGATCCTAGATCTGACTGTTCAAACTGTTCAGAGGGATTAGGATTAGGAGTGTTAACAGGAGTAGGTTCAGATGGTGTAGGTTCAGATGGTTGTGGTTGAGGTGATGTTGGTTGAGATGTTTGGATGTCAGATTGAGGGAGTTCATATGGTTGAGGAATGGTTTGTGTTTCAGATGGATTGGTTTCAGATGGTTGAAGGATGGTTTGGGTTTCAGATGTTTGAGTTTCAGATGGTTGAATTTCAAATGGTTGTGGTTGAGGTGGAGAGTTTGGTGGAGTATGAAACATGGAAATGTTAAGATGTTCCTTCATAGCACTTTCAGAACGTGCTTGTTTGAGTGACTTTGATTCAAAATCAGATGAATCAGATGATTCACAATCAGAAGATTCATCTGAGTGAACAGATGTTGAAGAAATTATAATTGATTGATTGAGGGGTTCTATATCCAGAATATTGTCAGAAATATTTGGATCTTCTGATGGAATTGGTTGTTCAGAGTGTTCAGTTTGAACAGTCTCTGGTTGGTTTGGTTCTGAGATGATTATTTCTGGTTGTAGAATCTCTAATTGGGGATTATCTGGTTGTGACATTGCTGGTTGTGGAATTTCTGTTTGAGGAATTTCCGGTTGAATTGTTTCTGTTTGTGGAATTTCAGGTTGAAGTGTTTGAGGTTGTGGAATTTCTGTTTGAATTGTTTGAGGGGGTTCAGATATAATATGAGGTTGGGGTTCAGAGGGAGTTGGTACAGAAAATGGTTGTGAATGTACTGGTTCAGATGAGGGTGGTTCAGATGAAAGATTTGCAGATTGTTTGGGTTTTGAAGTTCTTGTCTAAGGTTTGGAGAGAGTTGTGGTGATGAAAGGGGTGAATGAACAGCAGGTGTAGGATCAGATGTTAATACCTGATGAATAGTGTCTCTAATCTCTTCCAGAGTGGCATCTCTAGAACTGATTTTGGCTTTCTTTGCTCCTTTCTTCTTCTTCCTTGGAACTTCAGATACTTTCCTTTTCTTCTGAACCGATCCTTCTTCAGCTTTCCTCTTACTACGCCTTTCCTTCATCAGATTGGGCATTTCTTCTCCTTGTTTCTGAACAAGATTAGCAGGTAGAGGAATTCATTCCTTTAGACACTCTGCAATGTAAGTCCAGACAAATTCCTTTGGTTCATCTGCACTGAACATTGGAAAGTCTTCTAAGGGTATCCTTCTGCCATGGACCTCCTCAAAGTTTATCTTCCTTAGTTTTCCATTCAGTTCTGAAATGATTTTCATCCTTTTTAGATTGAGTCCATTTATCTCAGATCCAATGATGTATGACAGATCTTCTGTTATCTTTGCATCTGTCAGATGCTTTACCAGCTTGTTTTCAACAAGGATGTCTGAAATCAGTCTTCCCAGAGGTATCCAAGTTCTAACTTTCCCAGCTTTAGCTCTGACCTCTTCTCTAGTCTCTTTGACATGAGTTTGAAGATGACTGAAGATCAGATAGGGCAGATCCACCTTAACATTCTGGCTGATGCAGTACATGAAATACAGATGTTCTGAACTCACATAGTCTGGCGAGTTGGATGACTTTCTGTGAAAGATTATACTCATAAATATCTTTGCCCAGATCCTATAGATAGGTTTCAGATCTTTATCCTTACTTATTGGTGTACCAGCTACAGTGATTTCTTCATATACCTTAGCCATATCAATACGTGAAGAAGCAAGGTTTGAAACTCCATCAGATTCTGTATAACTGAACAGTTGCCTAATCAGTTTCTCAGTAATCACTATCTCCTTCCCAAGGACAGATGAGTGAATAAACTTAGGACCAGCGCTAGCGTGAATCCAGAATTCCTTTACAAGAGTTGGGTACACAGGACCCATCAATCTCTCAAAGTATTTCTCCCAGCCTTGAGCTTTAATTGCAGGTGTTAGGTCAAACCCATTTTCCTTTAATGATTCAAGATCAACGAAGCTCTCACACAGAACCTCAAGATCTTCTACTGGAGTAAATAGGGTGCGTTCTGGTTTCTTGTACATTATAGTTTTGTTGGAGATTTCAGCAGCATTTGATGTAGAAGCCATTGATGAAGAAGAAGATCTTGATTTGGGTTTAGGGTTTTGGTAGAGTTTGAAGAGTAAGCAGAAACGCATGAGTGTAGTGAATTTGAAAAGTGTGAAAATAGTGCGATAGGTGGTATTTATAGAGAACCAAAAAATCAAGCATTGGGCACATCAAAAGACACATACGCACGTTTGTACAGCATTTAATGAAAGTAATCATTTCACATTAAAATTATGACAACTGGGGGGAAAACCAAGAAAAGTGAGATTTTCAAAGCAATACCTCAAACGTCAATTCAGTTGAGCACTCCATCATTTCAGATACTGAGTGACACGTGTTTGCTTTATATGTGCATCTGATGTCTCTCAAGAAATGAAACGTTTCCAACTTTCAGATCTTCTGAGTTTGTTAGTTCAGAGTTTCACACAAATAAATTAATTAAAGATAAATGAATAATTAGTCAGATGAAATACTTCAGATCATTAAACATTTTGCATCTGAGAAGTTGCCTCTGATAAATATTACTCTGGACAAAAATCCATACAAATATTTTTCAGAATGAACTTAAATCTATCTTCAGTAAGGGGTTTTGTGAAAATATCAGCCCATTGATGATCAGTATCAACAAAGGCTAGATTGATTACACCCTTCTGAACATAGTCTCTGATGAAGTGATGTTTAATTTCTATATGTTTAGCCTTAGAATGCAAGATTGGATTTTTTGACAAATATATAGCAGAAGTATTATCACAGAAGATAGAAAGATTACTCTCATAGATCTGATAATCTTCTAACTGACTCTTCATCCAGAGCATCTGCGTACAACATCCAGCAGCAGCAATGTATTCTGCCTCTGTAGTTGATAGTGCAATAGTGGGTTGCTTCTTGCTGTACCATGAGATCAGATGACTTCCAAGAAACTGACAGCTTCCAGAAGTGATTTTACGTTCAACTCTGTCTCCAGCATAATCAGCATCACATAATCCAACTAATGAAAATTCATCAGATCTTCTGTAACACAGACCCATGTTAGTAGTGCCTTTCAGAAACCTTAGAATCCTCTTAACAACTGTTAAGTGTGATTCTCTAGGATCTGATTGGAATCTTGCACATAAGCAGACACTAAACAGAATATCTGGTCTAGAAGCAGTCAAGTATAGAAGAGATCCTATCATACCTCTGTAGAGTTTCTGATCTACCTTCTTACTTACCTCTTCCTTACCTAGAGTGCTTGTAGGGTGCATTGGAGTCTTTCCCATTTTACTATCAACCATGTTGAACTTCTTCAGAAGCTCTTTAACATATTTGGTTTGATGTATGTAGGTGCACTCTGGAGTCTGGTTGACTTGGATTCCCAAAAAGAATATCAATTCTCCCATCATGCTCATTTCAAACTCTTCCTGCATACATTTAGCAAACTCCTTTCCAAGCATAATATTTGTTGATCCAAAAATAATATCATCTACATAAATTTGACAAATCAACAAGTCTTTCTTAACAGTTTTACAGAATAAAGTTGTATCCACTTTTCCTCTGATAAAGTTTTTCTTCAGAAGGAAATTGCTCAACCTCTCATACCAAGCTCTGGGAGCTTATTTTAATCCATAAAGAGATTTCTTTAGTTTAAAAACATGATCTGGAAAGTTTTCACTTTCAAAACCAGGAGGTTGGTGGACATATACTTCCTCTTCTATAATACCATTAAGAAAGGCACTTTTAACATCCATCTGATACAGAGTGATGTTATTCTGTGCAGCAAATGAAATAAGAAGGCGTATAGATTCTAACCTTGCCACTGGAGCATATGTCTCAGTGTAATCAATACCTTCTTGTTGACTGTATCCTTGAGCAACCAGCCTTGCCTTATTCCTTTCAACTTCTCCCTTTTCATTCAACTTATTCCTGAAGACCCATTTTGTTCCAATAACATTGAATCCTTTAGGTCTAGGAACCAGATCCCAAACTTCATTTCTGGTGAATTGATTTAGCTCTTCTTGCATGGCAATAATCCATTCATTATCTTTCAGAGCCTCATCCACAAATGTTGGTTCAATTATTGACACTAAGCCAAACAATGAAGATTCAGATGTTCTGAGATAGGATCTAGTCCTGATTGGATCATCTTTCTTTCCAATAATCACGTCTTCTGGATGAGATGCCTTGATTCTGGAAGAAGATCCTCTGACATTTGATCTTTCAGAAATGTGTAAGTTGTCCAATTGAGAAGATAGGGGAATAGCATCTGGAGTTGCTTCAGATTCCTTTTCTTTAGCCTTTTCTGCCTCTGATCCTTCAGCGTCTGTGAGAATCACTTCTCTATCTGCAGAATTCTCAAACTGCTTTGGCTTTTTAGAGCCAAGTTTATCATCAAATCTTACATGAATAGATTCTTCCACAATCTGTGTTTCAGTATTGAATACTCTGTAACCTTTAGAGCGTTCAGAATAACCAAGCATGAAACACTTCTGTGCTTTGGAATCAAACTTGTTAAGATATTCTTTAGTGTTAAGTATATAACAAGTACATCCAAAAGGATGAAAATATGAAATGTTAGGCTTTCTGTTCTTCCACAGTTCATATAGAGTCTTTTTCAGAAGAGGTCTTACAGACACTCTGTTCTGAATGTAACAAGCTGTGTTGATTGCTTCTGCCCAAAAGTGTTTTGCCAGATTTGTTCATTGATCATGGTTCTGGCCATTTCTTGCAGAGTCCTGTTTTTCCTCTCTACAACCCCATTTTGTTTTGGAGTTCTAGGACAGGAAAAATCATGAGCAATGCCATTTTCAGAAAAATATTTTTCAAAATATTTATTTTCAAATTCACCCCCATGATCACTTCTGACTTTTATAATTTTGAAATATTTTTCAATCTGGACTTGCTTGCAGAAGTCAAAGAACACAGAATGTGACTCAACCTTGTGTTTTAAGAACTTTACCCATGTCCATCTACGATAGTCATCAACAATGATTAATCCATACTTCTTGCCTCTGATGGATGCAGTTTTCAATGGTCCAAACAGATCAATATAAAGTAGTTCTAGTGGTTTGGAAGTAGAAACAACATTTTTTGATTTAAAAGATGTTTTTGAAAACTTCCCCTTTTTGCATGCTTCACAAAGAGCATCTGAAGTGAACTTCAGATTAGGGAGTCCTCTGATAAGATTAAGTTTATTAATCTGAGATATACGTCTCATATTAATATGGCCCAATCTTCTGTGCCAGACCCATTTCTCTTCATTAACAGACAAGAGGCATTTAACATTTTGAACTTTAAGTTCTGAAAGATTTATTTTATAAATGTTGTTTTTCCTCTTACCACTAAATAGGATAGAGCCATCCTTTTGACATATAGCTTTACAACATTTTTGATTAAAGGTAATATCATAACCATTGTCACTTAATTGACTTATGGACAATAAGTTATGTTTTAGGCCTTCAACAAGTAAAACATTAGTTATAGAGGGAAGTTTACCATTTCCAATAGTGCCAGATCCAATGATCTTGCCTTTCTGGTTCCCTCCAAACTTCACGTCACCTCCAGATCTAAGTTCCAGGCTTTGGAACATATACCTTTCTCCTGTCATGTGTCGTGAGCATCCAGAGTCTAGGTACCATGATTGGCATCCGGATCTTGCTGCTAAGAACATCTGCAACAGGGATTATTTTGTTCTTAGGTACCCAGATCTTCTTGGGTCCTTTAGGGTTAGTTGGTTTGTAGGTTTGTCTAAACTTCTGTTTTTCAACATAATGTTTATTCTGACTTGCCTTGGGTTTAAACACATAAGTATTCTTCTCAGAGCTTGTGTGTTTAATGTCATTTAAGTGACCAAACTTAAATTGAGAGTACAGAGGTGTCTTCTTGATGAAAAGTTTATCAACAGATTTTGGATTACTTCCAGAGGAAGATTCATATCCAATACCTCTTCTGTTATTCCCACTAACACCATAGATCATAGAAGCCATCTTGCTTCTGTCTATGCTCTTAGTAAGGAATCTCTGAAAGCTAGAGTCATATTTTTCTAAAATGTTTTCACATAACTTAGTCTCAGATTCAGATTCTTGTTGAGTTCTTTCAAAGTCACTTTTGATTTTCAGATTAATTTCTTTTTGCTCAACAAGTTCTGTCTTCAGAAGATCAATCTCAGATTCAAGACTGCTTTTCAGCTTCTTGTATTTGAGTTTGATATTGTTATAACTTTTCAGAACTTCTGATAAAACTTTTATCAGTTCTTCTTTAGTAAGTTTAGCCATTACCTCTTCAGCGTCATCGTCAGATTCAGAATCTGATTCATATCCTGAGGTTCCTTCCTCCTGATCTTCTGTGCTGGCCATCAGTGCAACATTGACACATTCTTCTTCTGATTCAGAAGATGATTCAGATTCATCTGAGTCATCCCAAGTTGCCATCAGAACCTTCTTCTTTTTGTCAACCTTCTTCTTAGGTTTTTCTCTTTGAAGTTTGGGGCAATCATTCTTATAATGCCCAGGTTCTTTGCACTCATAGCATACAACTTCTTTCTTGCCAGATCTTCTATGCCCAGAAGATTCCTTTCTATGATCAGATTTTCTGAAGTTGTTGAACTTCTTTCCCTTGTGCTTCCAGAGCCTGTTGATCCTTCTGGACAACATGGATAATTCATCTTCTTTAGAAGAAGAAGATTCTTCAGAGCTTTCTTCAATAACCTGCAAAGCTTTAGCAGATTTATTAGATTTTAAAGCAACAAATTTACCTTTTTCTTTCTTCTGAGGTTCATCTTCCTCAAGCTCAATTTCATGGCTCCTCAGTGAGCTGATGAGTTCTTCTAAAGAGATCTTGTTCAGATCTTTAGCCATCTTCAAGGAAGTCACCATTGGTCTCCATCTGGTAGGTAAACTTCGGATGATTTTCTTTACATGATCTGATGTAGAGTATCCCTTGTCCAGAACCTTTAGACCAGCTGTAAGGATCTGGAATCTAGAAAACATAGTTTCTATATTTTCAGATTCTTCCATTTTGAACGCTTCATACTTCTGTATAAGCGCCAGAGCCTTGGTCTCCTTCACTTGAGAATTTCCTTCATGAGTCATTTTAAGTGACTCAAACATTCCATGAGCTGTTTCTCTGTTAGTAATATTTTCATACTCAGTATGAGAGATTGCATTAAGCAATATTGTCCTAGCCTTATGGTGATTTTTGAAATCCTTCTTCTGGGCTTCTGTCATTGATTTTCTGTCAACTTTCTTGCCATCCTCATTTGTAGGATGTTCATAGCCATAAATAACCAAGTCCCACAAATCAGCATCATACCCCAGGAAGAAACTTTTTATCCTGTCCTTCCAGTAATCAAATTTTTCTCCATCAAACATGGGAGGCTTTGTGCTGATTCTATCCCCATCATATTTGTTACAGTTGGATGTAGATGTGTCACCCATAATGACAAACAAATATTTATCAAAGTAACTTTTCTCACTGGATCTTTACTGACACGGTTTAGTGGTAGCACACGCAGAACCGGAGCTCTGATGCCAACTGAAGGTGAGAAAATTACTTAGAAGGGGGGGGGGGGGGAGGGTTGAATAAGTATGACAAATAATCAAAGATTTAAACACAGTTATTTTTATCCTTGAGGTCTTGCACTTGTCAGGGCGAGAGGTTGACATTCACCAACAAATTTCTTTCCGAAAAGGCTATGTACTTCTTGTCAATCAACTATTGAACCCTGGCTTGGGAAACTTTGCAGTTTTCAGTTGAGTGTCATATCGATCCGCCATGATATCCACATTGCACATAGGGATCATACTTAGGCGGGTATAGCTTTGGAATAAACTTCAGAGGCTTGCGGACCACCAACGAGCTTTAAATCAGAGACTGCAAAAGTTGATTGTATGACATGAGAATTAGATATATTGGAGCATTCCTTCTTTGCAAATTTTTGTGAGGCCTATGTTGGCTCTGATGTTGATTTTGATATCCTCGGCTTTGGGCTCGCTGATTTGAAAGATGAGCTTTCCAGGTTGTTGGTATGGTTCTTTAGGCGTTGTTGATTGCTTATAAGGATTTCTTGGCACTAGAAATGATGATCGTTGAGAAAATGAGGGACCACAAGGTCTGGCTAGTGCATCATGAGAATACTCAACATCTGCCATGATTGTATTAATTACATCCTCTCCATCCTCTTGAGAGCTGCTGAGGGATTCATTCTCACTAGCCTAACTACGTGAGACGTCTTGGATTTTTCTGTTCTTGAGGCCACTCTCAATGCATTCTCCAACTTTCACCAAGTTAGAGAAGTCTGATGAGACAATGCCTACCATTCTTTCAAAGTATGAGCTTTGTAAGGTATCTATGAACATGTCGATCAACTCTCTATATAAGAGTGGTGGTTACACTTGGGCTTCTATTCTCTCCACATTTGTGCATATCCTATGAAGGATTCATCGTCTTTCTGAAACATACTCAACAACTGTCTCCTATCCAGAGCCACATTCAAGTTGTAGTTGTACCGCTTCAAAAAGGCGTTGGCTAAGTCTTCCCATGATTGAATGTGATTCTTTTCTAGCTTCATGTACCAATCCAATGATGCCTCACACAAACTGTCCTAAAAATAGTGAATCATCAGCTTATCATCATGGGTATAGGAGGTCATTTATCGGTAAAACATAATCTAATGGTGCTTTGGGCAGCTTCCCCTTTGTACTTCTAAAAGTCAGGTAATTTAAATTTTGGAGGTATAACAAGACCTGACACCAAACACATGCCATCAAGTTTCATTGTGTTAAAACCTTCCATAGCCCTTAATCGTTTCTCCAGATCACGACTTATTTTTGCAACTTTGTAATACACTAATTTTTAACCCTAAGATCCCACTTATCATTTTTCATCTTTATATCACAAACAAGATCATAAACGTTGATTCTCCTTCCCTCCTCTATGGGTTTGTTTTTGAAAGAGATCACCAAGAACCCCTATGTTTCTTGATTGCTTTATATTTGTTTATATCTACTAACCCTTAATCAAAATGCCAAAAATATGTCTTTGTTTCTATTGCAAAATAGGTAAGGAAGATATCAAGGATCAAGCTTAGTTCCTCAGCATTATTTAAGCTCATTTTGATGAGGAATACCCCAAGGTTTAATAACTTGTCTCTCAAGAAAGTCAAAGGCTCGTGTGTTTATTTCCATGCTTCTTCAACAAGTGAAACTCAAGCCAAGACTAGAGAAGTACAGTAAAAGGACAAATTTTCATTATTTTCATTGATGTAATTGATTAAAATAATTGGTGTAAACGGTTACACCCCCTTCAAAAGGCGCGTATTTGAAATTTTCAAGCATGTAATCGATTAACACAATTCATGCAATTGATTACACCTTTGATTTTTGGCCAAAAGCAGCATCTTTTTCAGTCCTGCAGCAATTGACTTTTGATTGCACTTGCATTGATTCACTCTTACATCAGATGGAACATTCTAGAGCAGAAAATCATCATAAGTATCAACTACATATTATTCCCCTACCTCATCATGATTAATTACACCATACACTCTCATTTCCCTACCCATTTTAAACCAATTGATTTTTTATTTGCATTCCAAACCAACCTCCAAGCCTCCTTGTGCTCCAAACCTATTCTCTATTTAAACAAATTCACCCCATTCCTAGAGGGTCCCAATCACAATCTTCCATCATTTTTTTGAATTTTCTACTCATCAATTCTCATTCTCTCTCACTTTTTAAATTCTTCACTCACCCTCTCTATTTTCATCTTCCCCAACCATTACTAAAGCTATCTCCGTTGAAAGTTAACAAGCTTTTCATTGAAGCTTGTTAATCTTTGAGATAAACCTCCATCAAAGCATTTCCTTCTTCATCAATTTCTGTTGAATCTAAGCTTTGGAGATCATTCTTTGAAGTTTATTTTGAAGCAAATTTAGATTTGGTTGGTAATTCTTGAAATCAACACTGTTTGAGCTTAATTTGCATCTCTCACCATGCAATCTCTTATGATTTGTGTGTTTCTTGATCTGCTTGCTTGCATTGATGTTTATTTGATGTTAATTGTTGTGATTTTTGTGCTTTATTGTTCATATTATCATTTGGTGTTTAAATGCACATGAGATCATTGAAAAGTTCTTTTTAAAACTATGTTTCTGCTGCTGTTGCAAGTGTAATCGATTAACATAATTGGTGTTGTTAGTTCCATGATTCTATGATTGGCTAAATTTTGGCAAAACATGATTTTGCACTGATGTTAAGCAATATGTTATAACATCTTCATCTACTGTCAAGATAGAACTGTTGTCATGTGTTTTAATCAAGATGTCAAGACAGATGTCATGACATCTTTGTCTGGTACAGCAGAAGTTGTTATTTTATATCTCTTGACTGAGGTGTTTTGGTTTGATGAAATCCTGTTGGATATACCTCATCAGTGTGTGCAGGTCAAAGAGATTTACTTGGAACAAAGTGCAGATTTAATTGGTGTTCATAAAAAAGATCTTTGAGATTTTTTAGGAAACTATAATATATTTGTTTCTACTTTTATGAAGAAGATTCTACAGGAGTGTGTTGCAGGGTAAATTTGGTTAGCTAGAACAAAGTGTGTTGGATGTCATGCTGAATGTTATGACATCAGGTAGCTGCCAACAAGGGTGCTGTTTGTTTTTCTGTTATGGTTCCTGATTTATCTCAGGCTAGAATTCAGGAAACCTGTTATGGTTCCTTAGTTATCTCAGGCGAGATTCTAGGATATATCTCAGCATAATATGAAACGCCTATAACCTATTCGGTAGCACCATGAATTATGGAAAAGGGTTTAACTTGGTTAAACCTAATCTCTGCCACTTAGGCCCAAGGTCCATGCGCTGCATATAAATAAAGGAGTGGCAATCCTGATTTTTCCAGAGATTGTGTCGTGAAGAATTCTGTTGATGTAACTTAATCTTCACGTGTGCTTTTATTTTAGGGTTTTGAGAGTCTTTTGTGTGTGACTTTGTAAGTCACCCTTTGTATCTTTGGATGCATCGTGGTAGACATATTTAGGCTGTTATGTGTTAATAGTTAATTGTTCACTCAAAGCTTTTAAGTAATAGTTTATTGTTCTTGATTGAAGTTGTTAAGCAAAATCAAGTATTGTGACTTTGAAGAGTGTCTTCTAAAGTCTTTCTTTTTGCATTGAATTGGTATCACTGCTTTGATTATGGGGAGTGAGAGGTGTCTCTTGTCTAGTGTGTTCTAGGCAGAAATTGCATTGGGTAGAGATTAAGTGAGGAGTTGTAAACTGAGAGTTTAGCTCTGAATTAATTCTGCTAATAGTGGATTTCCTTCCTAACTTGGTAGCCCCCAGATGTAGGTGATGTTGCACCGAACTGGTTTAATAATTCATTGTGTTTTTTACTGTTTTCGTTACTTGTTTACTGCTAAGTTTAATAATCTATTCAGAAGCGGATGTCATAACATCCGATATAACATCGACTGTCTGATACTAGAATAGTTCTGTTAGTCTGCAGATGTTACAACAGATGTCATGACATTGTTACATTTTTAAGGGATTTAAAATGGTCATGTTCTGTTCTTGTTCTGTTTTAGAAGAGATCAATGTTCTTAGCATCTCTTAGGACATCTGAGATCTGCATACTAGAATTTCAGGTGTAATCGATTACACCCCTTTGTTGCGCCTCTAGATGTGTTGTTTTCCATGGTGTAATCGGTTAACACATCTAATGTAATCGATTACACCTGTACTGATGTCAGTTTTCAGGTTGCTTTTGTGACAATTTTGGTTCCTTTTCTTCTTTCTTCCCTTTTTCCTTTATTTTACATTGGATCATGGCTTTGTTGATCAAGTTTCTCTTCAATTTCCATGCACTTTATGTGTTTGATGAAGTTGGATAAACCTTCATTAGTTCAAATCTATCTTTAAGTGAATCATTGATTCAATTTAGGTGCTTTAGTGATAGGTTTAATACTTTAATCCACCAAGAAGAGTGGTTGAAATTGAGGATAAAATGATCTAAATGATGTGATTAAATTTGGTTCATCTTCTTCCCCTTTCTTCTTTTTCTTTTGGTTAATGAAAATCTTAAACATCATGGAGCTTCTTTAGAGTTCTTGATTAAGATGAGACCATTCCTCTTTTTCTTTTAGTGTGACAAGTTTTAGGAGATTGACTTATATGTCATTTCTCTAGTTTGTATTAGCACAAATATCGTTATTGACTGGACCCCCGCAGTATGACCTTCTTCATAGGTTGTGCTACGATTGTTTAACATAGCGCTACATTTAGTCCCAAATCGAAATTAAGTTATTTTTGTAAGTGAGATTGTTAGTCTCCTACTCTCCATAGTGTGGTGTGAAATAGATTGTCTCTCTGTCATTCAAGGGAGCTAGTGGCATACTTGTTAATTTTATCCAAGTTGAAGTCATTCTCTTAATTATGTATAGATTCATGTTTTCATGCTTATGGATGAATAGTCGAGTGTTCTCCGAAAAATGGCAATTTGTTCTTCATCACTAATACTAATATATTAACTATATTGTTGCACTAACTTTACTTTGCGCCATTTAATTTTTACTCTTTATTTTCTTGTCATTTACTTTTATACTTTTATTTTAGCATTCTCATATTATATTATCATCTTGTTTTTCTCGTTGTCAGATTCTCTTCAGCAGCAACGAGAATCGTTGATCACTTGACATCTTTCGCCGAAGTCATGAAAGGAAAATTTTCGAAAAAGGTGCACCTACTTTTCTAGTTTACTACCATTTTGTCATTGTGGTTGGTTAGGAACGATGTTCTCTTTAAGGGTGGTAATAAAAAAGTCATTGAAGTGGTGATGATGGCAAAATCTATCTTGTGAGACTGGTTAGGAGATTATTTAAAAGGTCAATTGTTAGTCGACAAAAGTAATTGTTTTCTTAATCCTTTGTTTTTGTAATTTTTTGATTGACTGTTTCGTATTGTGAGTTGAATATCTCTTGTGTGCTCTTAATACATCTTCTTTGTTAAACAAAAACATAAAAAATAAAAAATATAACAAGTTTATAAAAACAAACAAAATAAATAAATAAACCTAAAAATTACATATTCTAGTGGTAACTATGTGTTATAACTCGTTGCCATAAAAATAAATCGCCCATTCAATTTTCAACAATTATTTAAATACATAGATAAACTATTAGTCAATTATAGGAAAATTAGACCCTTTGACCACCATAAACACCATCCCCATACGTAGGTGTTATTGACTTATTATTGGCTTGCCGTAGAAATGGAAATTTTGTACCAGAATCATTACTTAGTTTTGAATATGCAATCTTCATATTCAACATTCATCTTTTCACCATTAGACTAAATCTTCAAAGTTTTGAAAAATATATTTGATTAAATATTTACATCTTTACATTGAGATAACACTTCAATTTGTTTGATATATTTCTTTAACTTGTTATATAAAAATAAAATAGTTACATTAATTATTAATTTTCCAACTACATATTTTAATAAGGATATGATTGATATGCTTTTTATAAATGACTTTTATTATTTTAATAGTATTTATTTAAATTTTTAAACAATTCATTTTTAAATTTAAATCATGGAACATAAGTGCCTCTTTCATTAACTTTTTTTTAAGAAACAATTATTTGTAAACCTTTTTTTATTTATTTTAATAGTATTTCTTATAATTTTTCCAAAATCCTCTTTTTTAAACATAGTATTTTGCTTCAGATTATATATATATATATATATATATATATATATATATATATATATATATATATATATATATATATATATATATATATATATATATATATATATATATATATATATATATATATATATATATATATATATATATATATATATATATATATATATATATATATATATATATATATATATATATATATATATATATATATATATATATATATATATATATATATATATATATATATATATATATATATATATATATATATATATATATATATATATATATATATATATATATATATATATATATATATATATATATATATATATATATATATATATATGAGGATCCACTTACTCCAAGAGTAAGTTTTTATAATTTACTCCACAATCACAGCCTTTAGATTAGATTTAATCCAATGATTATAAGTAAAAATACTAATTTAACCACTAGATTAAATTCAATTTAAAGGCTATGATAGAGAGTAAGTTAAAAAAACTTACTCTTTGAGTAAGTTGATCCTCAATATATATATATATATATATATATATATATATATATATATATATATATATATATATATATATATATATATATATATATATATATATATATATATATATATATATATATATATATATATATATATATATATATATATATATATATATATATATATATATATATATATATATATATATATATATATATATATATATATATATATATATATATATATATATATATATATATATATATATATATATATATATATATATATATATATATATATATATATATATAAAAGAAGATGTTGATTTCTCTTAATCACCCTTTGTAGTTTAAATTGTTAATTAGCCATGGTTATTTTTGTTGGGGATGATTTTTCACTAGGGAGCATTGAACATTGTGTGACTTTTTTTTTATTGAGCAACACCTTTGTGAGAGACACGCCACATACTCACCCAAAACTTTAAGGTGATAGGTGTGTGGGTTCTCCCACTCATAAATGCTCAAGTCTCCACATTTCTAGTCAATGTGGGACTATTACGCATACTGTAACAGCCCAATTTTCAATAACTGATTAATGATACTAATTAATTGGTTTGTGTGATTTATCTAATTTAAGTGAATTATTGGATTTAACTGATTTATTCTATTTGGTAGAATAATGTGGATTTACTAGATATTCTCTAATTAATGATAAGATGAGATATTTTGGTGAGAAAAGGAATTGATAGATATTTTTGAGAGATGAGATATTGCGGAGAAATAAAAGAGAAGGTTATATAAAAGAAAGAAGAGAGAGAAGAAAAGGGATGGAAAGAAAAGAAAGAAAAGAAGAGAAAGAAAGAGGAAGAGGAGGAAAGAGGAAGAAAAAGGGAAAAGCTTGGAAATCGTCAAGAACGACTTCTAGCTTCTGATTAATCGAGGTAAGGGTGTCAAAATATTGTTATCTTACTAATGTATGTGATTATGTATGGATTGTTTGGTTGTTTTTCCTCATTTTCCATTCTAGGGCATAAATGAGTTTAATCGGTAGAAACCGAGTTTTAACTATTAAAAATGAGGATAAGTGGTAGAGTTTAGTCGAGGAATGTTGGGCTAAGGATACTAGAACGAGTTGGAATTGAATCGGGTAGATCTTGAGGAGTTTCGAAGTTTTGGACAGTGGGAAATTCTGAGTTCGCAGACCCTCACTAGCTTGTTCGCTAGGCGAGCAGGTCGCGAGCATTTGTTTTGGCGAGCCAATAGCGAACAGTCCAAGACTTGGACAAAATGGTTTTGGTGTTCCTCGCTGGTAGCGAAGGGGGTAGCGAGCGTTCGCTAGGCCTTCGCTGAGTGAGTGAGGAAGCGAATCAAGCCAGTGGCTTCTGTTTGCCATCGCGAGCTTGTTCGCTAGGCGAACAGGTAGCGAGCACTCGCTAGGCGAGCAAGGCAGCGAGTGTGTCAGCATGTTGTTTTCTTGTGTTTTCCATCCAATGGTTATTTGTTTGGTTCACTGATGTTAATCCTTATATAATATGAATAGTTTGTGTATTATTGAGATGAGACGTGCTGTGGGTAGCCTTATGGCGTGAATCCTAGATTGTGAATTATGGTCTTTTGGAAATTGAATGCATTGTTTGAATTAAACATGAATGCATGATGAATGTGATTGAGTTCATTGCAGTTGGCATGACCTTGTATGTGCATATTGATTTTATGTGATAATGTGTGAAGAATGCATGAGAATATATGTATATATGGTGAATATATATGTATTGCTTGGTAATGTGTTAATGATGTTGAGGATATGTAAACGTGCGAGATTCTTACTCACTGGGGTAGAATGACAAGGTGTCGTTCCTAGTGTAGTAATCACCGGGGTAAAATAACTGAGATGTTGTTCCTGGTGGGGTATAAGCGATGTACCCATAATCCCAAATGAGGATTTGTGAGAGTTGATGAGTTTATATGAGTCATACGGTATGTATATGTGATTGTTGTATGATAGTGTGAGATGTGGCCGTTTGGCAATTATGCATAATTATATATATTTGTGAATATGTATGCATTTCAAGAGTGTGTGGAGTCGTTTTGCATGTGAAGCATCAAGATTGCATTCTTGTGTCTGGATCCCGTGGAGGATCTGCAGAAACCTCGTATGCCCTTCTGGGGTGTGAGCGATGGTTTACTCTTGATTCTGTGTAGGATCTGCAGAAACCTCGTGTGCCCTTGTGGGGTATGAGTGATGGTTTATTCTTGATCCCATGGAGGATCTGCAGAAACCTCGTGTGACCTTGTGGGGTGCGAGCGATGGTTTATTCTTGATCCCTTGGAGGATCTGCAGAAACCTCGTGTGCCCTTGTGGGGTGTGAGCGATGGTTTATTCTTGATCCCATGGAGGATCTGCAGAAACCTCGTGTGCCCTTGTGGGGTGTTAGCGATGGTTTATTCTTGATCCCGTGGAGGATCTGCAGAAACCTCATGTGCTCTTGTGGGGTGTGAGTGATGGTTTATTCTTGATCCCGTGGAGGATCTGCAGAAACGATCGTGTGCCCTTGTGGGGTGTGAGTGAGGATTTATTCTTGATCCCGTGGAGGATCTGCAAAACGATTGTGAAAAGGACATGACTTGTAAAAGTATGATTGATGAATGTGCTTAATTAGGTAAACATATATTGTGACATATTTGCGATTATAATGAATTTTGGTGAGAAAATGTGGAATATATATATGTATTTTGTGCTTGTGCATTTATATAGGATTATATGCATTGTTATTATGATAATATTTCTCACCCTTCTGCTGGAATGATCTCCTACATGACATCGTGCAGGTATCAAGGTGTAGTACTGCTCGTAGTTGCGAGGTTCCTATTGGTGTAGCTGTTTAGTGATTTCATTGTATTGGGTCAGGTCATGCTCTGGCCATGTAACACTGGGATCGTTTGGGTTACGTTTCAGATGTATATTGTGATGTTGGCCTCAGTGCCTAAGTGATGTTGATTTATGTGATTAACAAAAATATTTCTTTTATGAAAAATTGTGATATAAATGAATACGCTTCTACATGCAAAATGTAATTTTGTAAAGAATGATTATTTATTTCAGTGTTAATGAGCATGACAGATGGTTTTTAGTAATTTGGAAGTGTATGTGTGACGCCCTTTGTGAATGCATGTTAATTTTACTCTGATTATGCTTATATTTTCCGTGGGGTTTAGAAGGGTGTTACATTAGTGGTATTAGAGCAGGTCAGTCCACCCGGCCAAGTCGTCTAATGTTGTTTGTCCCCTTGTATGTGGCATGTGTGTAAAAACACTGTTTGTACGTGTTGTTGTTCTAAACCTTGTCTGCAGGAATGATCCAAGTGGGGGAGAAAGTTGTGCTTCTCCAGGATGCTGCAAGTGTGGAGTTGTAGCTCAGTGTGTGGTTGAACTCTCTTATAGTTTGGTAAAGATGGTTTATGCCCCATCATGATTTCGGCTATCTATTGACAACTTGAGGAACTGATCACCCTTAATCTCTTGTTGATATTAGTTGAGATTGTGTTGGATGGAATAGACATGTCTTGCAAGCTTAGATGGCGTGAGCAGTGAATTGTTTGGAGTAAGGCCAAGTACTTGGAAGTTTTGTGTATTAACAGAAATGGAAAGTTGGCGGTTTGCCGATTAGTTGTGATTGTCTAGAAGTTGTCCTGACAAAGTAGTGATACACAGCCAGGACGTGAAGTGGAGTTGTGATCGACTTAGTTACGGAAACTAGTCTGATATTGGGAGTTCCATGTTATATGTCTAATTGGTTAGCCAAGGAATTAAATTGATGGAGTAATTTTGAGACTTGTGTCTGGTGTGTGCTACGACAACAGTTTATGAGGTCGAGTATATAAAGGGTGGATGGTGATTTCTGGTGATTATTAAAGAAAGTAAGAGGTGGAATACAATATTGGTATGATTAGACCTCTAAGCATTTCAAGAGTTGAAGATGTGTTAAATGGCCTTCTAAGTGTGGAAATATTATTTTTGTATTTTGTCGTAATAGGAGAACCGTAACTCGGAATGACGCAGGATTAGAAGCGTTGGAAGTTACTACAATGCTCTATGTTATGGTGAAGTAGTAACATGGAATTAAGTTATTTCTTGATGGAGTACGTTTGGACGTCGTAGAAAGTACGGAAAGTGTGGGTTTTATTTCCACCATAACTCACAAATTGAGTTTCCGTTTGGCATGGGGTTTTCCATACTTAATTAAGTGAGTTAATAGTTGTGTAACCGATGATATTTGGATATTCGAAGAGTATAGAGGGTCATGTTGAACGTCGGAGATTTGAGTTATCAGTGTTTGAGAAAGAGTAGTGATATGCCACTAGGACGAAGTTTAAAGAGTTTTTGGGAGAGCTGTCAACGACTCGTGTATTGGTTTGGCCAAATCCGACAGAACTATTTGTTGTGTTTCATGATGTTTGGTTGATATGATTGGGAGATATGTTAAGTACAACATCAGTGAGTTTTGGTTATGCTTTAAGCCAACTCAAAGTACATAAGGGAATTATCTGACAAGTAATTTGGAATTGGTTGTTGTGTGTCTGTGCCGGAGTTTGGAGGCCTCAATTGTCTAGTTGAGATTTGAGATGATTGCTGACCTTAAGAGCTTAAGGTGTTTGTTTGATTTGGAAAAGTTGAATAGGAGGCAGAGGAAATAATTGGGACTTCTGAAGGAATATGGTTTTGGTTGAATTGCCATTCGGGTGAGACGACGTGGTAGCTGAGGTATCAAATGGGAAATTTCTATATATACTGATGATGATGGTATTGAGCTAGAATTGAGGAAGCAAATTCGGGATATGAGTTTAGTGTGTGAAAAGACTTCTTATGGAGTTGAGTTTTGTATGTTGAGATTGACTATTGGTATTCCCGATGAGATCTGAGGGTGTCGAAATTCATTTGAGTTAATAGATTGATTGAATTTAAGAGATAAGAGTCGGAGAGCTGATCTCCAGATTGATGGAAATGGTACCATGAGTTGTTGTGATAAAGTTTGTGTTTCCAATAGTGGGAGTTGGATAAAAGTACCCTAGGAGAAGGACGTTGAGATAAATTGCGTATCCATCCAGGCACTGTGAGGATACGACCGAGTTTGAGAAATCCTCTTAGTGACCATAGGTGGAGAGAGAAGTGGTTGAAGTTGTATATGTTGATTAGACTTATTGAATGTCGAAGTGTGAACATTAGAAATTGTTGGACCTGATACAACTGTTAAATATTTCTGAGTGACATAGGATAGTATCCCCATGGATCTTATGACGGCTTTTCCGAAGAATTTGATGGGATATGATTCGGTTTGGATGGTTAAGAATGGATTGACAAGAGTAACTCGTTACTTACCAGTAAGGATGAATCATTCTGTTAGATGGGAATCTGAGTTTTTCATTGAGATTTTGGAAAGGTTTGCAGAAACTTCTGGGTGCCATGTGGTAGTTGAACTATGACTAGTGTCCGTGGAAGGAATGGATAGACAAAGAGGATTATCCAATGTGTAGAGAATTTGTTGGAAAGCTTGTGTGTTGGACCAAGGTGAATCGTGGGATAGTTAATCGTTGTTGATTGAGTTTACCTACGATAATCGATATCATTCTAATATAGGAATGACATCGTATGAGGCTTTGTTTGGTAAGGGGTGTAGAACTCCTTTGAGTTGATGTATGTCCGACAAGAGTGTTGTACTCGGACCTGAGATTGTGCAAGAGGCAACTGGAAGGACCCAAAAAAGGACGTGTTTTGAGAATTACGACAGTAACTGGTGTGGGTCAAGCTTGGGGTCTCGAAAGTACCCACTGTACTTTATTGATCTGTATCAGAGTGGCGCATTGAAAGTGTGGAGGAAATAGCATGTTAGACTATTTTACTGCTGTCACTTGTGGAAATTGCATGATGTGTTCATGTGTCTAAGTTGAGGAAGTACACTGATTCAGAAGGATGGTGTGCACGTGAGAGACATTTCGATTATGGAGACATTGCTAAGTTCAGGTGGGTGAATGAGAAACAACTTCGAGGTAAAGGGATTCCTTTGGCGGAAGTAGTTGGGAGTTTGGGATGCGAGAGTCGTATCCAGAGTTATTCGAATCAGATAACATTTTCGAGGGCGAAAATTCCTAAAGTGGGGGAGAGTTGTAACAACCCAATTTTCAATAACTGATTAATGGTACTAATAATTGGTTTGTGTGATTTATCTAATTTAAGTGAATGATTGGATTTAACTGATTTATTGTATTTGGTGGAATAATGTGGATTTACTAGATATTCTCTAATTAATGATAAGATGGGATATTTTGGTGAGAAAAGGAATTGATAGATATTTTTGAGAGATGAAATATGGCGGAGAAATAAAAGAGAAGCTTATATAAAAGAAAGAAGAGAGAAAAGAAAAGGGATGGAAAGAAAAGAAGGAAAAGGAGAGAAGGAAAGAGGAAGAGGAGGAAAGAGGAAGAAAAAGGGAAAAGCTTGGAAATCGTCAAGAACGACTTCTAGCTTCCGATTAATCGAGGTAAAGGTGTGAAATATTGTTATCTTACCAATGTATGTGATTATGTATGGATTGTTTGGTTGTTTTTCCTCATTTTCCATTCTAGGGCATAAATGAGTTTAATCGGTAGAAACCGAGTTTTAACTGTTAAAAATGAGGATAAGTGGTAGAGTTCAGTCGAGGAATGTTGGGCTAAAGCTACTAGAACGAGTTGGAATTGAATCGGGTAGATCTTAAGGAGTTTCGGAGTTTTGGACAGTGGGAAATTCTGAGTTCGTAGACCCTCACTAGCTTGTTCGCTAGGCGAGCAGGTCGCGAGCATTCGCTGGACATTCGCTGTGGTGAGCCAGTAGCGAACGGTCCTTTACTTGGACAGAATGGTTTTGATGTTCCTCGCTGGTAGCGAAGGGGGTAGCGAGTGTTCTCTAGGCCTTAACTGAGCGAGTGAGGTAGCGAATCAAGCTAGTGCCTTCTATTTTCCTTCGCGAGCTTGTTCGCTAGGCGAACAGGTAGCGAGCACTCGCTAGGCGAGCAAAGCAACGAGTGTGTCAGCATGTTACTTTCTTGTGTTTTCCATCCAATGGTTATTTGTTTGGTTCACTGATGTTAATCCTTTATAATATGAATAGTTTGTGTATTATTGAGATGAGACGTGCTGTGGGTAGCCTTATGGCGTGAATCCTAGATTGTGAATTATGGTCTTTTGGAAATTGAATGCATTGTTTGAATTAAAAATGAATGCATGATGAATGTGATTGAGTTCATTGCAGTTGGCATGACCTTGTATGTGCATATTGATTTTATGTGATAATGTGTGAAGAATGCATGAGAATATATGTATATATGGTGAATATATATGTATTGCTTGGTAATGTGTTAATGATGTTGAGGATATGTAAACGTGCGAGATTCTTACTCACTGGGGTAGAATGACAAGGTGTCGTTCCTAGTGTAGTAATCACCGGGGTAGAATAACTGAGATGTTGTTCCTGGTGGGGTATAAGCGATGTACCCATAATCCCAAATGAGGATTTGTGAGAGTTGATGAGTTTATATGAGTCATACGGTATGTATATGTGATTGTTGTATGATAGTGTGAGATGTGGCCGTTTGGCAATTATGCGTAATTATATATATTTGTGAATATGTGTGCATTTCAAGAGTGTGTGGAGTCGTTTTGAATGTGAAGCATCATGATTGCATTCTTGTGTCTTGATCCCGTGGAGGATATGCAGAAACCTCGTGTGCCCTTCTAGGGTGTGAGTGATGGTTTATTCTTGATCCCGTGGAGGATCTGCAGAAACCTCGTGTGCCCTTGTGGGGTGTGAGCGATGGTTTATTCTTGATCCTGTGGAGGATCTGCAGAAACCTCATGTGCCCTTGTGGGATGTTAGCGATGGTTTATTCTTGATCCCATGGAGGATCTGCAGAAACCTCGTGTGCCTTTGTGGGGTGTGAGTGATGGTTTATTCTTGATTCTGTGGAGGATCTGCAGAAACGATCGTGTGCCCTTGTGGGGTGTGAGTGAGGGTTTATTCTTGATCCCGTGGAGGATCTGCAGAACGATTGTGTGCCCTTGTGGGGTGTGAGCAATCGGATTGTATGCCCGTGTGTGGTGTGAGCAATCCTAAAACATCGTGTGCCCATGTGAGGTGTGAGCAATGGGTGAACATCGTAGGCCCGACTGGGAGTTACTTCGGTAACGAGCGATGGTTCCATTTGGTTCTTCAATTGAACCTGTTGATGAGTCGGCACCGCATTTGCATCTGCATAGATTCGTGAGTCGGTCTCTATGAGTTGCATTTATCATCCTAATATGTGAATTGGCGAAATAAACATGTTGTGTGTGTTTATGTGAATTGGTGAAGTAATTATCATTGTAAATGTTTATGTGAAAAGGACATGACTTGTAAAAGTATGATTGATGAATATGCTTAATTAGGTAAACATATATTGTGACATATATGGCGATTATAATGAATTTTGGTGAGAAAATGTGGAATATATATGTGTGTGTATATATATATATATATGTATATAGATATAGATATATATATGTATATAGATATAGATATATATATATATATATATATATATATATATATATATATATATATATATATATATATATATATATATATATATATATATATATATATATATATATATGTATATATATATACATATATATACATATATATATATATACATACTGTTGCACCCTAAAATTTGCTCAACCTTATTCCTTGGATTCATGTTTCATTATCATTAGCATTTGCATATAGAGTCATGTACATAGACTAACCATCTGCATAGCATAAGCATAGCAAGTCATTCAACAGGGGACTGATCATTATTTTCATCTCTAGAGGCCTAGCAAGAGGTTATTATCCCAATTCAGTCATATTCAAGTCATCAGGAAAGAATTTGAAAGCAAAGAGTTCAGCAGATCAAGCCTTGAGTCTACCTCCTAGCTAAGGG
Organism: Lathyrus sativus; assembly: GCA_963859935.3. Classification (NCBI taxonomy): domain Eukaryota; kingdom Viridiplantae; phylum Streptophyta; class Magnoliopsida; order Fabales; family Fabaceae; genus Lathyrus; species Lathyrus sativus. The sequence goes on from OZ012738.1 coordinate 342,887,221, forward strand.
TATCTGAGGATCAACAAGAGGGTTGTGAGCTATGAAGTGAAGGCATGGAGAGTATCTAGACATCTTGAGAGACTTATAAAGTCAGTTGGAGAAGAAAACAAGTCATTGATGAAGGCACAAGAGCTACAGTTGAAAACAGTCAACTAGGATTTCATCTGGGTCAACCCTAGGTCAACCCTAGGTCAATTGACTGACTTAAGAGGGCATTCAAGTCTATTGGAGAGATGTGGGGATCAACATTTGATATATGAAGAAGGATATGGAGATATGACAAGGAGAATTCAAGAGAAATCAAGGAGAAGAGGAGTTACTAAATTAGGGTTTCTCTGTAAAATCCCCTAGTTTAGGTCAAATTTCCAAGCAAGATAAGTCAAAATGCTAACTTCAAATGGCTTCTTGGCCAACATGAAACTTGTAGAGAATCTCAAGACCTTTAATTTGAGTGGTGGAAGACCTCAAGGAGATTTATAGAACTCAAGTTATGGTCCTTACAAGTTACAGGTCATCTGGGGTGTCTGAATTTTTGTCTGTGAAAGTGACTTGACTTCCAAGCTAGTTTTGCCCCTCAAGGAGATTTCAAATGAATTCTTGGTCAACATAAGAGTTGTTCCTCATTGTCTTAGCTTTCTAGAATGGTATGACATGCCTTCATATGATGTGGAGAACTCAACTTATGGTCTTGACAAGCAAAGGGTATTTTGGGCATTTGTGAATTACAGGTCATTTTAACCTATGTCCAAAACTCATACAAGGAGGCCTCAAATGGAAAAACTTACAACATCAAACTTGCTCCAAATGGGATTTTAAGTCTAGAAAGAAGGTCACAAGTTATTGGAGAAGCTCATAGCATGGAATTACACAATTGGTCAAAATATGAACTAAAAAGGCTTATAAAGTGAATAATTTCAAGTTGGAAAATGGTTTGGGAGATTTACAAGTCCAAATGGAGACTTCCAATATATGATTTTGAATGGAAAAACAATTCTAAGAACAATGGTTCACACACTTTTTTGAGTTTAGAAGGAAAAAATGAAGTTATCCATGGTTGCTTATCATTTAAGAAACATAATCAAAATGGATCAAAATTTGAAAACAAGGGAATGTGCAAGATGGATCTAGAATGTTCATTTGGGGTCTATATATTCATGAAATGTGCATTGATCAAGGGTTGGCCTCATTTTTGCACCAAGAATTCCACAAAATCTCTCATACTTTTCCATAAAAGTTTCATTACAATTCTCTCAAAACCTTCAACAACTTTCATCATAATCAATTCAATTCCACTCCACCATCATCATAGATCATAATTGAAGCAAGTTTCTGGTGGTTATCATCCATTTTCGAGTGCTTTTCTCAAGATCATCAAAATCAAAAGTTCAAGTGGATTGCATGATTCAAGCAAGGAAACTCCAAGTTTGTGCATACAGAATCACATACATCAAGGATTGATCAAGATCCAGTACTTAGAAGCTTCAGATCCATATCTTCCATAGCTGTTTCTCAAGATTTCTTACAAGGTAAGTTTTCAATCAAACTGCTTGATCCAGTTAGTTAGGCATGATTTTGTTAGTGTAGAATTGATCTAGGTGGTTAGGAGATTAGGTTAGATGAATTTGGAGAGTTTTGGTGATGGTTAGTGACAGGTGTAAGGAACTGTTTGTGTTCGAATCTCTTGGATGAATGTGTTATGATTGTGACTGGATAGCATGTGTTAATCTCCATTAGGTGTAGTTTAATTTAGGCTAAGTCTGAGGAAGAATGGTGAAGGTCTATACCAGTGCATTTCAATGGAGGCAGGATGTTGACTCAATCGAATTTGTTGATGTGGCGAATTTCAAAGTGAATTGATGCCCTAAGCTTGTAGAGGGAGAGATTTGGAACAGGTTTCATGTTTACAGCATGTGGATTAGTTGCGTGTGGGATGAGAGCAGCGAGGGAGAAAGTTACTCGTGCATGGCTGCCATGGTGGAGTTGAAACCCTAGGTTGCAGGTCCTTTGGGGAAGACATAATCATGGCCTTCCATTTGTAGTTGGACCTTTGACTGTGGGCGAGATCGTGTGGCCAGCGTTTGATTTCAATTTGGAGGGAATTGACTGGGTGCCAAACGCACCGTTTCATTAATTGAAACGGGCGGGCCTCAGCTTGTGATGCTATTCCCACCCCAGAGTTAGGCCCAAACCAATATTGTAACGTGTTTCTGATGCTATTCCTACCCCCCAGCGTTTATTTGTTTTTTTAATTCTGAACGTGTATTGGGCTTAAGCCAGAAGCGCTACCAACACCCCCCAGTCTGAGGGCCCATCCAATAATGAACTGAGCGAATTTCTTTTCATACCCCCTCCCCTCATTTAATTCATTTTATTTTTCTTATTTCATTTTAATTTTTACTAATCTTTGAAAATTCATAAATAATTCATAAAAAATGTTTTTTAATCCATTCTTTTTACCATATTTTCTTTAAAATGTCTAGAATATTATAGGAAAATAAAATTTCATTTTTAGTTTTATTTCATATTTTTTCCATATTTTCTAAATAAATGTCATAATAAATAGATTCATTTCATGCATTATTTTTATGATTTTTGTTCTCTCACATACTTTAATATTTTTTGATCATTCTTTTCATATTGTTTAGATGAGATGTTAAACTTGTAGGAATGTTTTAGTTCCCATTTTTAGGAGTTAATTTTAGGTGATTAATAAATGCTTGAATATCATGATCAGAACTAGGGTTTTTAGGTGACAACTTAGGAGTTTGATTTCATTTCCCTTAGGACTTAGGGTTTGAATAGATTAGTTATGGGACTATAGGGGCTATGGGTAGTTATTAGATCCCTTAGAGAACAGTTAGGGTTCCCCTACTGCTATTATTACTGTCTGGATATCTGTTGTCTGGTGTGGTGTGCCCTCTGGGGATTGTTAATTGTTTGATTGGGTATTGGGTTTGTCTGGGGCCCTGGGGAAGCTGAAGATTTGTGAAGATGAGACCATTGGAGATCCAAAGATTGAAGATCAACTGTCAGAGTTGAGGAGGAGCTTCTTGCTGGCAGATGCTGAGGAGACTCGGGTTTAGGAGCTAGGCAGAGCTCTAGATTAGAATGATTGTTTCTCAAACATGGATTGCCTTGGCTGCATCCATTCTTCTCTGTGATTCAGAGTCTCTCTAAGACACTCACCCCCTTCCTTTGGAAGGCTTGGTGATAGTGTCTATGAGATAGAACTCTTGAGAGAAAATGTCTCTTGTGTTAGAAGCAGTCTGTTCACCACCTTTGGTAGTCAGCTTATTGCTTAACACCCAATTCACTCTTATGACTAATCCCTCATCCTGGAGGTTTGAGCTTGAAGAAAAGCCATTGCAGATGGAAGACAGATGATCAAAGCCCTTGTCTGAAGGCCATGAAGATGGAGATTGATGCTTGTTGAAGCTTGTGAATGATTGGAGATTGCTTGAAGCCAGTTGTTGATTCAGAGCTGCTGATGCTGCTGTATTTCATTTGCTGATGTATTGATTGGTTTTCTGAACTGTATTGTTTGCTGTTTACCCTGTTGGGTTGAAAGTGAAGCCCGTTCACTTTCGCCTATTGTTTTCTAGGTTCGAGGTTGAGTGGGACTCCCTTGCCTCGCTTGTATTGCTGCATTCATGCATTTTACTGTTTTACTATATATCTGATATTGTTTATGTTTCTGCCTATCCCGTAGGATCTCTGTTTCTCTCTGTGCAAGAGAGGAGCATGATAGACACTAGGTCTCAACCCATGCATGATAACATTAGGTTAGTTTGTTTCCCTTCGCAACCGTAGGTTAGAGTTCTGTCTCTTTCTTTCTCAAAACAAACAGAAAAACACATAAAGATTTCAAACACAATAAAAGACACTTCTTTCGTAAAAGAATGTGAACTCATCAAAACGTCATTTTTGTCCGCTTGGACCGCTAATCAGAAAACCTTTTTCAGAAGGAATAAAATCAACCAAGACAAGCTTGTGTCGTACGAGGCCCGAACTACGTTTGCTCTGATCTTTCATGCTGTATGAAAGTACGTAGGCATAGGATGCGATATCCTAGCGAGCAACCTTCCCCTCCTTTCCCGTAGGTAGGCGAACTACGTTGACTCTGATTTCTCGTTCCAGACGGGAATACGTAGGCATAAAGTGCGATACTTTGCCGAGTCATTTTTATTTTCATTTTATTTTCTTTTTAACCCTTGACCTATAGTTTAGATAGAATAACAATCCATACCCGAAAACAAGCGTGGATCCCGTCGAGTACGACGGACGTGAGGGGTGCTAATACCTTCCCCTTGCGTAACCGACTCCCGAACCCAGGTTTTGGTTGCGATGACCATACCTTTCCCGTATTGTGCGAGGTTTACTCTGAGCGTTTCCTTTCCCTCCCGTGGGATAAATAACGCACGGTGGCGACTCTTCTGTTCAGCCGGCGCCGATTTTCGCAGTAGCGACAGCTGGCGACTCTGCTGGGGATCCAACGTCCCCTGGCTGCTAAGGACTGCGATGGTTCTTATGCATTTGGGATCCAACGTCCCTTGAGAGAGTCAATCCTAGCGCTTGTTTTCCCGTCGAGGATTTTGTATGGAGTTATTGTATATTTCTAACCTTGTATTTTTCAGCTTTATATATACTGTTTATTATTGCTGTATCTGGGGTGTGACGGGTGTTCTGATATTGAGAGATAAGCCGGACCTGGGCTTGAGTGCACCTAGAATTAGAGTAGAAATTAGTGGGCGCCCGCTTGCTTTGCTTGCTTTGGTGTCCCATGAAATCTACACTCAGACGAGGTTCCTCTGGTTGGCCTCCTGCCCCTTCCTTTGGTTGGCGTGGGTTGCTGGTTAGTTGGATTGTCGACTCTGGGGACCGATCATTTGGAAATTGGCTGAGTGAGGCCTCTTCAGGATTTGATGATGCCACTCCTTCTGGGAATCGTATCATCAACCCTGAAAGTCTGTGACGCCGACGACCGCATAGGATGCCGTACCTTGTGCCAGTTATAGGGCCACCCACCTGTGAGGGGATTCAGGGTTATGCAGGTAACTAGACCTCCAGACTACCGGTTGTTTCTTGATCAGAGATCCTGGTTATTTATGGAGAGTTATGAGGTCTGTCAGGGACCATGTGGAGATTTATTCTGAGGTCTGTCAGAGACCATGTGGAGATTTATTCTGAGGTCTGTCAGAGACCATGTGGAGATTTATTCTGAGGTCTGTCAGAGACCATGTGGAGATTTATTCTGAGGTCTGTCAGAGACCATGTGGAGATTTATTCTGAGGTCTGTCAGAGACCATGTGGAGATTTATTCTGAGGTCTGTCAGAGACCATGTGGAGACTTATTCTGAGGTCTGTCAGAGACCATTTGGAGATGTATTCTGAGGTCTGTCAGAGACCATTTGAGAGGTGTTTTGAGGTCTGTCAGAGACCAATTATGGATGCGATTTGAGGTCTATCAGAGACCAGGTGGAGTTATGATTTGAGGTCTGTCAGAGACCAGTGTTGGAGTTCTATTTTAGGTCTATCTGAGACCAGGGTTGATGACTTCTGGATGGTCTATCTGAGACCTTTCTTGATTGGGTTTAGGCTATTCAGCTGCAGCTTTGGTCCCTGTTGAATGTTACTTGCATTGCATCCCTGCATATACATTATCATTTGCATTTTGCTAACGTGTGTCTGTGCTGCAGGTGCATTTGCATTTCCCTAGTTCTAGTGCCCAGACTTCTGAGTATTTGATCATGACTAGCTTAAGGAGAACAGTTGCTTACAAATTGCCTACGCCTGATATTGTTCCTTTGCTGGGGTTGATCTCTCTTGCTGATGAGGGTGTTCGTAGGAGTTTCCGGATGAGTTATGGTAGATTATTGAGATTGGTGTGCAAACCTACAGAGGTAGAGTTGGATGGGCTGTATGCTTTGATGCAATTCTACGACCCTGCTTTGAGGTGTTTCACGTTCTCTGACTTTATTATGGGACCGACGCTGGAGGAATACGCTGAGTATGTTGAGCTGCCCGTGCAGAACCAGGTTCCATTCATCCATTACGATGCCAAACCCAAGCCGGAGGAATTGGCAAAAGCCTTGCACGTTGATGTTTCTGAACTTGTGACTACTGTTTCCCGTGGAGTTCCCGGATTCTCATTTCAGTTCTTAGTGGGTAAAGCCCAAGAGTATGCTAAGAATGGGTGCTGGGTTGCTTTCAATGCTGTGTTGGCCTTGTGCATCTATGGCATAGTGCTATTCCCCAATATACCGGATTTTGTGGATTTCGATGCTTTCTACTTGTTTGCCGCTGGTAATCCTGTGCCTACTTTACTCGGAGATCTCTACCACTCACTGCATTATAAGAATGAGAAGGGAAGAGGAAAGAATGTTCATCTGTGTGTACCCTTGTTGAGTATGTGGTTTGAGAGTCACCTTCCTAAGAGAGGATCTGCTGCAGAGACTACAGTTCCAGTTGGTTGGCCGGAGCGTTTGATGAGGCTATCGTCGGAAGATATGGAGTGGTTTGATCGAGACCTGTTGGGATCTGAGCTCATCTTTAGCTGTGCTGGGTACCCTAATGTACCGTTGATAGGAAGAAAAGGGTGTATCAATTACAACCCTTCTCTATTCATTCGCCAGTTCGGATATGCGCTGAAGAATCCACCTCAGGAGGAAGAAGTACAGGAATCTCTGTACTTCACCGGTGACGTGAAGGGGGAGTTATTAGCCAAGTTGCGACATGCTTGGACGCGTATTAACCGCAAAGGGAAGCCGTTGTTAGGAAAGAATGACTGTCAGGCCTATGCACCTTATAGAGTTTGGATTCAGGAGAGGGCTAGTCAGTTGAAGATGCCGTTTCCAGAGGCACCAGTTCTTGATCCTATTCCGGTAGAAGAGCCGACTACTGTTTCTAGAGAAGCATATGAACAGGTTGTGAGAGAGAAAGAAGCCTTGACAAAGATTAACGAAGGGTTAGAGCAAGAGTTAGCCCAGGCGCGCAGCGAGAAGAACAAGGCCGTATATGCTTTCCAACAACAGATTGAGCTGGTAAACAGGTTAGGAGCTGAGTTGACCGAGGAAAAGAAGAAGCGCGAACGTCTGGGGCAAGAGTTCAGAAGTTCCCATGATATGCTGGAAGCCAAAAAGAAGGCGCTCGACGCAGCACACCGAGAGATATCTTCTTGCAATAAGACTTGGAATGCTACTCTCACCAACAACAAGCAGAGGGAAGATAAGCTAAAGCAGCAAATTTCCGACCTCGAGGAGAAGTTGAAGTCTAGCATCAAGAAGTGTGAGGAGGAAGTGATGAACCGGTATAGTGTCCAGCATGCACTGAACAAGGCAATCAAATCCAGAGATGAAGCAGTGTCCCAGAAGCGAAAGTTAGAAGATTGCTTCGGAGAAGCAGCGTGGGAAGAAACTGCTGAAGACGTACGCCGTGTCCTTAAGAAGAGAAACCAGCTTGTTGAAGGGCTGCTTGATCGACCAAGCCATCCGGAGACCAAGAAGTTGATAGAGGAGTACCAGACTTTTGGGAGGATCTGATCATTCCATTATTTGTATGCTTTATTTGCGTAGTGCTGGCCATCACCAGGATTGTTGGTTGAGGTCATGCCATCTTTGTACTCTCAGTGATATTGTACCCTGGGCTTATTGATTCTCTCTGCAATATATGAGGCTTTCTATGATTCAGCTCCGATATTCTTATTGTCAACACTGTCATCGCACCGGCACCCTCGCACTAGAACTGGGGGAATGAACTTCCCTAATGCACAGACACATTGCATTGCATTCATATTCATATTGCATAACAGGTAATCTTTGAACGGTGTCTTATCTCTTGTTTTGTATCAGGTACTTAACAGGATTCCAGATCAACATCCGCACCGCTATTCTACACGATCCAATTGTCGGAAAGTCATGGACCAGATTCAGAATGAGATGCAGGATGTACGCGAGAAGCTCGCCCTCTTCATGCAGACCATGGAGGCTATAGCAAAAGGGCAAGAGAATTTGCAGGCCATGGTCCAGCCTCTGTTGGCTCGCAACGCTGGTCATGGTAACGAAGATCATCAGTCTGTCCGGGTTGATACTGCTCATGGAGATGGCACTCCAACGCCAGTGGCTCCGCCTGTCGTCAATGTGAATGCTGCTAACGTCAACAACGCTACCGCTGCTGTGAATGGTAACGTCGGAGGTGGAAATGAAACTGCTGTCCATAACGCTGGGCTGGGTGATGTCAATGTGGGAGATAATCTCGGAGGTAATGGCTTTGTCAATACTGGGTTCGGATTCAACGATCAGGGATTCGACAATACTGGCAAGTATGGCTTTAATGCTCAAGGCTTTGGGCAAGATGGTTATGGTATGGTCAATCAGGGCTACGGAGGTTTTGGAAACGGAAACGGTGCTGGTTTTATGGCTGGTGGTCCTGCTGGAGGTGTTCAAGGGTATGGCAACAGAGGCCGAGTTCCGGGGATGAATCAGGTCAGAGCTGGACGTAATAATGCATATGATGGATACGGGGCTGGAAACGGTATGTGGCAAGAGGATCAGCAGGAAGACGCCTTCTCTGGAGGAGGTTTTGAAGGGCCGATGGATGATTCTCAAAAGATTAGAATGCTGGAAGAGCAAATGAAGGGAGTCCTAAACCAGAGTGCTGTGGGTCTGGACATGGCAACTATGGGCTTGGTACCTGGCTTGAGGGTGCCCATCAAGTTCAAAGCGCCTGCGTTCGATAAGTACAAAGGAGATACATGTCCGAAGGTGCATGTACGAGCTTATTACAGAAAGATGTCTGCATACTCCACTGACGAAAGAATGCTCATGCATTTCTTTCAGGATAGCCTATCGGGTCCTTCCTTAGAGTGGTACATGGGGTTGGAGCCCACTGATATCAAGACTTGGAAGCAATTAGCGGAGGCGTTCGTAGCCCATTACAAGTATAACAGTGACCTGGCACCCAATCGGGTCCAGTTGGCCGGGCTTTCGCAGAAGAAAGGGGAGAGTTTTAAAGAATACGCGCAAAGGTGGCGCGATATGGCTGCCAGGGTCCGTCCTCCTGTGGAAGATAAAGAAATGAACGATATGTTTGTTGGCACATTCACCGGGCTGTTTCATGATATGTTGTTTCATACGTCTCTGGCTAGTTTTTCAGATCTGATTTTGATGGGTGAAAAGATTGAGCGGAACATTAAGCAAGGAAAGTTCCAAGTTGACGAGTCAGCTGCATCTGGCAGTAATAGGAAAGCTTATGGTGGGCGCCGTCAGGGCGAAGCTAGTGCTGTATTTGGAGGCCGAGGCCGAGGCCGAGGCAGGGGAAGAAATCAATATCGTCAGCAGCAGCAAGTGTCGAGTGTCACCATCCCGTATCAACAGCAGCCAATCCAGCAACAACAACAGGTTCAGCAGCAACCAATGCCACAGCAGCAGCAGCCTCAGCAGGGGGCACAGCAAGCTCAACGAAGATTTCAGGGTAATAAGCCGAGAAGGGTGTTTGAGAAACCTCCCTCTAACTATGCTGATTTATTGCAGACCTTGTTGGGATTGAATCTGGTAGAGAAAAGAACCTTGGCACCGATAACGGGAACTCCCCCGTTCGGCTATGATGCAAATAGGCGCTGCGAGTTTCATTCTGGGGCCCCGGGCCATGATATAGAAGGTTGTCATGCTTTTAAGCACGTTGTGCAGGATCTCTTGGACAACAAGTCTATCAACTTCGGAACGACCGGTGCGAATATAGTCCAGAAACCCATGCCTAATCATGGGGCGAATGCCGTGCTGACTGAGGAAGGTCTGAATCTGATTATGAATGTTGAGGATTTGAAGACGCCGCTGAGCGAAATAAAGAGCCGACTGTTGCAGGGGGGTGTTTACCCGGGTTGTAATGAGTACTGCTTAGATTGTTGGGCCCTGTCTGGGGGGTGTGAGGATTTGAAGAAAGGCATTCAGGCCTTGATTGATGAAGGTGTATTGCAGTTTGATAGGACAGCAACTGATGAGCCGGCAGGGGCAGTAGTGGATAATCGGAGTGATGTTGCCACAGTGACAATTCCTAGGAAGACGATCACCATTTCAGCACCAGCTCAGCGACCACCGATTACTATAACTAAAGCCGGGCCAATCCCGTATGAGAGCACGAAAGCGGTCCCATGGTCATATGGGCTAGAGGTGTATTGTGACGGGATTAAAATCGATGTCAACAAGCAGTCAGCGGAGGTTGTGGATAATGTTGTGGGCTCAGGAGGCATGACGAGAAGCGGCAGGATCTTTATATCTCCTGAAGTAGAAGCCGAAAGGATAGCGAAAGGAAAAGGGAAGGCGGTGGAAAATGTTCCGGTTCAAGCAAATGAAAAAGAAGCAGCATCTAAGGATGTCGAAGAATTCATGCGCTTAATTCGGAAGAGCGACTATAAAATCGTGGAGCATCTGCAGCAAACGCCATCCAAAATATCTATTCTGTCATTGCTGTTATGTTCGGAGGCTCACCGAAACGCTTTGCTGAAAGTCTTGGACACTTCTTTTGTACCACAGGATGTCTCCGTGAACCAGCTAGAAGGAGTATTGGCACATGTAAATGCAGGCCACAGTCTGGGCTTTACTGATTTCGACTTGACTCCGAAAGGAAGGGACCATAATATGGCATTACATGTATCTGTTGAGTGCAGAGGGTCGACAATGTCGCACGTATTGGTTGACACCGGGTCGTCTTTGAATGTGCTGCCTAAGAAGGCTATGATGAAGCTGGATGTTCGAGGGATTTTGTGTACACCAAGTGATTTGGTAGTCAGAGCGTTTGACGGCACGCGGAGAACAGTCTTCGGATCGATCACCTTGCCTCTGCAAGTGGGGCCGGAAGTGTTTGCAACGGAGTTTTATATCATGGATATACAGCCTGCGTACAGCTGCTTGCTGGGAAGACCTTGGATTCACGGGGCAGGGGCTGTCACGTCAACCCTGCATCAGAAGTTAAAGTATATGGTCGGAGACAGTGTAGTCACCGTGTGCGGAGAAGAAGACATCCTGGTCAGTCATTTATCTTCGTTTAAATATGTGGAAGTCGATGGGGAGATCCACGAGACGCCATGCCAGGCATTCGAAGGTTTGCGCAGAAAGGACAAGGGTCCCGGGCCAAGCAAAGTGCCAGAGATAGCTGTTTCTTCGTATAAAGAGGCTCAAGCGCTAGTGAAGGCAGGAGAAGCCACGGGCTGGGGCAAAGTATTGGACATTCCGGTGAAAATGGACCGGTTCGGACTGGGGTACCGACCGTCGTCATCAACTCCTTCCGTGGGGGCCCCTCATTTCAGAAAGTCAATCACCATCTCTGCCAGTGGAGTATGCCATGAATCTGTCAATGCTGCTTCAGAATCCGATGAAGGGGACAGCGACTGTGATATGGATGCCTGGATTCAGCCAAGCACGCCAGGACAAGGACTGTGCAACTGGTCCATTCAGGAGCTTGTTCCTGTGACTTTTAAACAGTAATGCTTTGCTTTATTAATTGTTGAACAATCTGATGTCTTGCCCGGGGCATCAGGATTTGCTTAGGGCTGTGTTGTTATAAACATTGCTTCGTTAATCATTAAATAAATGGCGTTTTTTTTCATGTGCAAATACTGTAATCCCTGTCTTTCTTGTTTTGTATTTTTCAATAAAATGGCAACGTGGTTATCCGCTTTATACGCATTTTGAAGCACTTAACCCTTTCTTTTGCAGGATAACATTTTCAGATGACATCCTTGAACCACCTATGACTCGTCCCGACTTCGAGCACCCGGTATTCCAGACCGAAGAAGAGGTTGTCGAAGATAGCGACGTTCCTGAAGAACTGTCTTGGTTAGTGAAGCAAGAGGAAAGAGCCATTCTGCCTCACGACGAGGTTATCGAAATTATCAATTTGGGGTCGGAAGGGGTTGAGAAAAATATTCGTATCGGAGCCGCACTGCAGAGTGATATCAAGCGAAAACTGGTTGAAATGCTCCGAGAGTATAATGATGTATTCGCTTGGTCGTATCAAGATATGCCAGGGCTCGATACAGATATGGTTGTGCATCGTCTGCCACTGAAAGAAGACTGTCCGCCTGTCAAACAAAAACTTCGCAGAACTCGCCCAGATATGGCAATGAAGATCAAAGAGGAGGTTCAGAAACAGTGGGACGCTGGGTTCCTGGCTGTGACGAAGTATCCCTCATGGGTTGCTAACATCGTACCAGTGCCAAAGAAAGATGGCAAGGTTCGAATGTGCGTGGATTATAGAGATTTGAATAAAGCTAGCCCAAAAGACGATTTTCCACTTCCTCATATTGACGTGTTAGTTGATAATACCGCTCAATACTCTGTATTCTCCTTCATGGATGGCTTTTCAGGCTACAATCAGATTAAAATGGCGCCAGAGGATATGGAGAAGACTACTTTCATAACGCCTTGGGGAACATTTTGCTATAAAGTGATGCCCTTTGGTTTGAAAAATGCTGGGGCAACATATCAGCGTGCGATGACAACTCTCTTTCATGACATGATGCATAAAGAGATTGAAGTTTATGTTGACGATATGATTGCTAAATCCCAGACGGAGGAAGAGCATCTGGTGAATCTGTTGAAGTTGTTTAAAAGGCTTAGGAAGTTCAGGCTGAGGCTGAACCCTAACAAATGCACCTTCGGGGTGAGATCGGGTAAGCTCCTGGGGTTCATAGTAAGCGAAAGAGGAATAGAGGTCGATCCTGCTAAAATAAAAGCGATTCAAGAAATGCCGACGCCTAAAACAGAGAAAGAGGTGCGCGGGTTTTTGGGGAGATTGAACTACATTGCTCGGTTCATATCTCACCTGACTGCTACGTGCGAACCATTATTCAAGTTGCTAAAGAAAGATCAAGCTGTGACATGGAACGAAAATTGTCAAAAGGCGTTCGACAAAATAAAGAAGTATCTGCAGGAGCCTCCTATTTTGATACCCCCAGTGGCAGGGAGACCCTTGATAATGTATTTAACGGTTCTTGAGGGAAGCATGGGTTGCGTTCTCGGTCAACACGACGAGACGGGGAGAAAAGAGCATGCAATCTACTATCTGAGTAAGAAATTTACAGACTGTGAATCTCGATACTCAATGCTGGAGAAAACTTGTTGCGCGCTAGCCTGGGCCGCCAAGCGTTTGAGGCAGTACATGCTGAATCATACAACCATGCTCATCTCGAAGATGGATCCGATCAAATATATATTCGAAAAGCAGGCGTTGTCAGGTAGGATTGCCAGGTGGCAGATGATCTTGACTGAATATGATATTCAATACGTCTCGCAAAAGGCAATAAAGGGGAGTGTGTTGGCTGAGTATCTGGCGGAGCAGCCTATTGAAGAGTACCAATCAATGAGATTTGATTTTCCTGACGAGGATATCATGTATCTCAAGATGAAGGATTGTGAAGAGCCGTTACCAGACGAAGGACCAGAGCCGGGGTCCCAATGGAAGATGATATTTGATGGAGCTGTGAATGCTTACGGTAGCGGAATAGGGGCAATTATCACTACGCCACACGGGTCGCACATCCCGTTTACTGCCCGATTGACCTTTGCTGTTACCAACAATGAGGCCGAATACGAAGCTTGTATAATGGGGCTTGAAGAAGCCATTGATTTGCGAATCAAACATTTAGACGTATACGGAGACTCAGCTCTGGTGGTGAATCAGATCAAAGGGGAATGGGAGACACGCCAGCCCAATTTGATACATTATATGAATTATGCAAGGAGATTGTTGCCTTTCTTTGACAAAGTTGAATTGCATCATGTGCCACGGGCAGAAAATCAAATGGCTGACGCCCTTGCCACTTTGTCTTCCATGTACAAGGTCAACTTCTGGAACGAAGCTCCCCAGATCACTATCTCTCGGTTGGACAGGCCAGCTTATGTATTTGCTATTGATGAAGCATCTGATGACAAACCGTGGTATTTTGATATCCTTAATTTCCTGAAGAATAAAGAGTATCCGGCTGGGGCATCCAGTCAAGATCAGAAGACTCTCAGGAGATTAGCGGGTAATTTCTATTTGAACCCGGATGGCGTCTTATACAGAAGAAACCACGACTTGGTGTTGTTGCGTTGTGTAGACGAAAAAGAGGCAAAGCTTCTTATGGAGGAAATTCACGAAGGTGCCTTTGGTACGCATGCTGGTGGGCATGCTATGACGAGAAAACTGCTGCGGGCAGGTTACTTTTGGCTGACGATGGAAACTGATTGTTTCAAATTTGCAAGAAAGTGCCATAAGTGCCAAATTTATGCTGACAAAATACATGTGCCTCCGAGTCCTCTAAATGTGATGTCATCTCCATGGCCATTCTCAATGTGGGGAATCGATATGATCGGAAAGATCGAGCCGACGGCTTCTAACGGGCATCGGTTCATCCTCGTAGCAATCGATTATTTCACCAAGTGGGTGGAAGCGGCGTCTTACGCAAATGTAACGAAGCAAGTGGTGGCTAGATTCATCAAGAGAGATATCATTTGCCGATATGGGATTCCCGAGCGGATAATCACGGATAACGGTTCTAATCTGAACAACAAAATGATGAAGGAGCTCTGTCAGAATTTCAAGATCGAACATCACAACTCCTCCCCTTACCGACCCAAGATGAATGGCGCTGTCGAAGCGGCCAATAAGAATATCAAGAAGATCGTCCAGAAAATGGTGGTGACGTATAAGGATTGGCACGAGATGCTACCTTTCGCTTTGCACGGGTATCGTACGACGGTACGCACATCAACCGGGGCAACTCCGTTCTCGTTGGTATACGGAATGGAAGCGGTATTACCATTGGAAGTTGAGATCCCATCTCTAAGGGTATTGCGAGACGTCCAGCTGGACGAGGCAGAATGGGTAACGAACAGATTGAACCAATTGAGTTTGATGGATGAGAAGAGGCTAGCTTCTCTGGCATACGGTCGTTTGTACCAAAGACGAATGAAGAAAGCGTACGACAAGAAGATACTTCCGCGAAGCTTTCAGACGGGCGACCTTGTGCTGAAAAGGATTCTCCCGCCGCAAGCAGATCACAGGGGCAAGTGGACCCCCAACTACGAAGGGCCATACGTTGTCAGTAAGGTCTTTTCAGGAGGAGCGTTATTGTTGTCCACCATGGACGGGGAAGACTTTGCATCACCTGTGAATTCGGACGCAGTTAAAAAATACTTTGCTTAAAATAGACCCGCTGGACAGAAAAAAGAGAGTCCAGGCAAAAATAGGGCATCCTGGCGAACCAAAAACAGAATGAAAGGTTCGGGCAAAAGTTAGGGATAAAATTGAAAAAATGTACACCCGCGAAGTTGAAAACCTACACTGGGCGGCTTCGGCAAAAAGGGGTATCCCGGTGAACTGAAAACCCGTAAAGGGCGGTTCACGCAAAAGTTAGGGATGTGAAAAGCAAATGACTGCGGTCCGAATTTGATTTTTCAATGAGCATCAATGCGGGAGAATATGTTTGAGGAGTCAGTTATCGGATACAACCTCTTCAGAAGTAGGGATACCGGGAAAGTATTAGAGTCGGACGAGTCATGGGAGGATCAGTTCGTGGTGTTCATCTGCATCCAGTTGCCGACATGTGTACAAAATTTAATTTGTCAATATTTATGCTTCTTGTGAATACTTGCATACTTGTATATTTGCTTTGCGTAGCTTCCTCTTTTCAGGAGTTACATCCCGTGTACAAAAAACTCCGCCCATTCAGGGGCCCAATCAATGAAAATGTGTTATTCAGTACTTGATGCCTGTTCTTTACTGTTTTGCGCATGATAAAACGCCTAAGTTTATTGAAGCTAGCACGAGTATAACATCACTGGCCCTTGCCAACAATTGCTAAAGCTTTGAATTGACTGAGTGTAACGTCACTAACCTGAATCGATTTGGATTGCATAGGCTTGTCGTGTCTTGTTTGTGTTGTTGCAGGTTTCATAACCGTACGAGGAAGGTGATCAAAAGATTGCAATAGTGAAAGGCTTGATCCCCACGCAGGTCATGCATGTTCTTCCTGAAGAAGGATAGAATTCCCCAGCTAGCCGTAGCTTATCCAAAGGACGTGCTCCAGAGAAGTTAATCGACCTCAGCAGAGTTGGGTGATTCCAAGATCGTAGGGCTGTATTCAGACAGGTTTATCGTCCCCGCAGGGTCATGCATTCTCCACCAGCGGAGTCAGTTAATTTTTCCCAAGATAATCCAGCCATCCCCAGAGGAGTTCTCCTTTCAGCAAATGTTCTTTCCTTCCAGTGGAACTCGAAGACTAAGACTCTCCCAGGCAGAGTCGATGGTGGTTCCTGTCACTTATTTTGTCAGAGATACCGTGTGATATTGGTTCACTCTCCAGCAGGGGCTCAATCATATCAGGCGCATCTGCTATTCCCCAGCAGAGTTATATTCCCCAGCAGAGGGTTACTTCAACAAGACGGGTGGTTTGAGTTCCCAAATTCCCAGCAGGGTCGACTTCATCCTACCAGCACTTATTTTGGCTGGAATAATTTTGTAGCATCCGGCTATCCCCGGCGAGTCTGCGTTATCCTTCCAGCATTTATTTTGCTGAAGCAGTTTCTGTACTCTAGTAGTTCAGGTGGAGAGAGCTCTTGCTCAAATAAATTACCAAACAGTCAAGATCTCGGCAGGAGATATTCAATGATAATGTCAGTTTCGGCGGTATTCCCCACAGAGTTATCGTGATAGAATTCTCTTTGTCTCCAGCAGAGTCATTTATGCAAATGTATCTTATTTTCCCCAACCAGAGTGGCCAGGATAAGTGTCTTCTTATCCCCAAGCAGAGTTCGTTTGTCATCAACGGGTCGCATGAATCAGAATTTCGAAGCAGGTGTCCGATAGTTGGTTTTCGGACATCCCCAGTAGAGTCCGCCTCAAAGTCGCTGTCACGTCAGTGCTAAGAAGTTTATGGGTGAGGATCATTGAAGAACTAAGGCCTGACGTGGACCATTTACTCCTAGAATGACGGGGTCTCTTCAGAAGTGGGCGTCCTAACGTGGACAGGTTTGTGTTACCAGATTGGTAAGGTGTGTTAATCCTGACGCGGATAGATTCGGTCTTTTGAAATTTGGAGAAAGGGAGGTTATGACGTTGACAAAAGATTGGTTACTCTTCGTGTTGGTGTCCTGACGTGGATCATGTGTTTGCAGCAGATATCTTTATTCGTAATGGTGAAATGTGCGTCCTGACATGGACAAGTTTGTAGTTCTTTGTGATGACAAGATACAAGAATCCTGACGTGGACAAATTTATCCTTCTTCGTGTTGTTGGCAAAGTGTAAGTCCTAACGCGGATATTTCCCCAGCAAGTCGAAGGCGCGTGAGTCCTTACGTGGACAAGTCTTATTTCCTCGGTGAGTCGAGGACGCCTGAGTCCTAACGTGGACAAATCAAGACGAGATCAGTGTCCTGACGCGGACAGATCAAAGAGATTATCATTCCTAACGTGGAAAGACGGAGATTCCTAACGTGGAAAGATGTAGTCCTTACGCGGACCTATCAATAGAAGTGATTCCTAACGTGGAAATGACAGTATTCCTAACGTGGAAAGAGAAAGTCCTTACGTGGACAGATTAAGATGGTTTCCTTACGTGGAAAGACGAGTTTATTCCTTACGGGGAAAGGTTGAGTCCTCACGCGGACATATCAAGATTTATTCCTTACGTGGAAAGAAGTTGGTATTCCTTACGTGGAAAGATCAGAGTCCTTACGGGGACATATCAAGAGCATTCCTTACGTGGAAGAAAAATGGTTTCCTTACGTGGAAAGACGAGTTTATTCCTTACGTGGAAAGATTAAGTCCTGACGCGGATATATCAAGATTGATTCCTGACGTGGAAAGAAATGGATTATTCCTGACGTGGAAAGAGATAGATTGATTCCTAACGTGGAAAGAAGAAGTTATTCCTAACGTGGAAGAAGGAAGTTAGTCCTTACGTGGACAGATTCAAGAAAAGTGGAATTCCTTACGTGGAAAGATCGGAGTCCTGACGCGGACATGTCAAGTGGCATTGGAGTCCTTACGAGGACAGATTGATGCAGTTCTCCTTATGTGGAAAGAAGTTTGCTTCCTAACGTGGAAAGATAAAAGCGTTACTCCTAACGTGGACGATGTGACTCCTAACGTGGACAGGTGTTACTCCTAACGTGGAAGAGTGTTATTCCTAACGTGGACGATTCAGCTTATTGAAATGCAGGTGAATTATCCCCAGCGGAGTTGCTGAGATTTTTCTGGGTTGACAGTAAGTGGAGTCCTAACGTGGACCAATTCTAGTTGAGATTTCTTCGTATCGACGACAGACAGAGTCCTAGCGTGGACAAGCAAGCAATCTGTTATGACAGAATCCTCTTCAGAACGATGAAGACAATCCCCAGCACGGTCGTGCGAGATCAGTGGGTTACTCTAACAGTCAGATTCAGCTGATGAATGTCATTCCTCAAGCAGGAGCGTAGTTTATTTCTGCGGTTGGCAAATTTCTGGTTTCACTAGTATTCAACCGTCTCGTACCGCGAATGTCTGAAGGCTCCGGGCCATTCACCCAATCGGGTCCAAGTCGCTTGAATAGGGGCAGCTGTTGCACCCTAAAATTTGCTCAACCTTATTCCTTGGATTCATGTTTCATTATCATTAGCATTTGCATATAGAGTCATGTACATAGACTAACCATCTGCATAGCATAAGCATAGCAAGTCATTCAACAGGGGACTGATCATTATTTTCATCTCTAGAGGCCTAGCAAGAGGTTATTATCCCAATTCAGTCATATTCAAGTCATCAGGAAAGAATTTGAAAGCAAAGAGTTCAGCAGATCAAGCCTTGAGTCTACCTCCTAGCTAAGGGTATCTGAGGATCAACAAGAGGGTTGTGAGCTATGAAGTGAAGGCATGGAGAGTATCTAGACATCTTGAGAGACTTATAAAGTCAGTTGGAGAAGAAAACAAGTCATTGATGAAGGCACAAGAGCTACAGTTGAAAACAGTCAACTAGGATTTCATCTGGGTCAACCCTAGGTCAACCCTAGGTCAATTGACTGACTTAAGAGGGCATTCAAGTCTATTGGAGAGATGTGGGGATCAACATTTGATATATGAAGAAGGATATGGAGATATGACAAGGAGAATTCAAGAGAAATCAAGGAGAAGAGGAGTTACTAAATTAGGGTTTCTCTGTAAAATCCCCTAGTTTAGGTCAAATTTCCAAGCAAGATAAGTCAAAATGCTAACTTCAAATGGCTTCTTGGCCAACATGAAACTTGTAGAGAATCTCAAGACCTTTAATTTGAGTGGTGGAAGACCTCAAGGAGATTTATAGAACTCAAGTTATGGTCCTTACAAGTTACAGGTCATCTGGGGTGTCTGAATTTTTGTCTGTGAAAGTGACTTGACTTCCAAGCTAGTTTTGCCCCTCAAGGAGATTTCAAATGAATTCTTGGTCAACATAAGAGTTGTTCCTCATTGTCTTAGCTTTCTAGAATGGTATGGCATGCCTTCATATGATGTGGAGAACTCAACTTATGGTCTTGACAAGCAAAGGGTATTTTGGGCATTTGTGAATTACAGGTCATTTTAACCTATGTCCAAAACTCATACAAGGAGGCCTCAAATGGAAAAACTTACAACATCAAACTTGCTCCAAATGGGATTTTAAGTCTAGAAAGAAGGTCACAAGTTATTGGAGAAGCTCATAGCATGGAATTACACAATTGGTCAAAATATGAACTAAAAAGGCTTATAAAGTGAATAATTTCAAGTTGGAAAATGGTTTGGGAGATTTACAAGTCCAAATGGAGACTTCCAATATATGATTTTGAATGGAAAAACAATTCTAAGAACAATGGTTCACACACTTTTTTGAGTTTAGAAGGAAAAAATGAAGTTATCCATGGTTGCTTATCATTTAAGAAACATAATCAAAATGGATCAAAATTTGAAAACAAGGGAATGTGCAAGATGGATCTAGAATGTTCATTTGGGGTCTATATATTCATGAAATGTGCATTGATCAAGGGTTGGCCTCATTTTTGCACCAAGAATTCCACAAAATCTCTCATACTTTTCCATAAAAGTTTCATTACAATTCTCTCAAAACCTTCAACAACTTTCATCATAATCAATTCAATTCCACTCCACCATCATCATAGATCATAATTGAAGCAAGTTTCTGGTGGTTATCATCCATTTTCGAGTGCTTTTCTCAAGATCATCAAAATCAAAAGTTCAAGTGGATTGCATGATTCAAGCAAGGAAACTCCAAGTTTGTGCATACAGAATCACATACATCAAGGATTGATCAAGATCCAGTACTTAGAAGCTTCAGATCCATATCTTCCATAGCTGTTTCTCAAGATTTCTTACAAGGTAAGTTTTCAATCAAACTGCTTGATCCAGTTAGTTAGGCATGATTTTGTTAGTGTAGAATTGATCTAGGTGGTTAGGAGATTAGGTTAGATGAATTTGGAGAGTTTTGGTGATGGTTAGTGACAGGTGTAAGGAACTGTTTGTGTTCGAATCTCTTGGATGAATGTGTTATGATTGTGACTGGATAGCATGTGTTAATCTCCATTAGGTGTAGTTTAATTTAGGCTAAGTCTGAGGAAGAATGGTGAAGGTCTATACCAGTGCATTTCAATGGAGGCAGGATGTTGACTCAATCGAATTTGTTGATGTGGCGAATTTCAAAGTGAATTGATGCCCTAAGCTTGTAGAGGGAGAGATTTGGAACAGGTTTCATGTTTACAGCATGTGGATTAGTTGCGTGTGGGATGAGAGCAGCGAGGGAGAAAGTTACTCGTGCATGGCTGCCATGGTGGAGTTGAAACCCTAGGTTGCAGGTCCTTTGGGGAAGACATAATCATGGCCTTCCATTTGTAGTTGGACCTTTGACTGTGGGCGAGATCGTGTGGCCAGCGTTTGATTTCAATTTGGAGGGAATTGACTGGGTGCCAAACGCACCGTTTCATTAATTGAAACGGGCGGGCCTCAGCTTGTGATGCTATTCCCACCCCAGAGTTAGGCCCAAACCAATATTGTAACGTGTTTCTGATGCTATTCCTACCCCCCAGCGTTTATTTGTTTTTTTAATTCTGAACGTGTATTGGGCTTAAGCCAGAAGCGCTACCAACACCCCCCAGTCTGAGGGCCCATCCAATAATGAACTGAGCGAATTTCTTTTCATACCCCCTCCCCTCATTTAATTCATTTTATTTTTCTTATTTCATTTTAATTTTTACTAATCTTTGAAAATTCATAAATAATTCATAAAAAATGTTTTTTAATCCATTCTTTTTACCATATTTTCTTTAAAATGTCTAGAATATTATAGGAAAATAAAATTTCATTTTTAGTTTTATTTCATATTTTTTCCATATTTTCTAAATAAATGTCATAATAAATAGATTCATTTCATGCATTATTTTTATGATTTTTGTTCTCTCACATACTTTAATATTTTTTGATCATTCTTTTCATATTGTTTAGATGAGATGTTAAACTTGTAGGAATGTTTTAGTTCCCATTTTTAGGAGTTAATTTTAGGTGATTAATAAATGCTTGAATATCATGATCAGAACTAGGGTTTTTAGGTGACAACTTAGGAGTTTGATTTCATTTCCCTTAGGACTTAGGGTTTGAATAGATTAGTTATGGGACTATAGGGGCTATGGGTAGTTATTAGATCCCTTAGAGAACAGTTAGGGTTCCCCTACTGCTATTATTACTGTCTGGATATCTGTTGTCTGGTGTGGTGTGCCCTCTGGGGATTGTTAATTGTTTGATTGGGTATTGGGTTTGTCTGGGGCCCTGGGGAAGCTGAAGATTTGTGAAGATGAGACCATTGGAGATCCAAAGATTGAAGATCAACTGTCAGAGTTGAGGAGGAGCTTCTTGCTGGCAGATGCTGAGGAGACTCGGGTTTAGGAGCTAGGCAGAGCTCTAGATTAGAATGATTGTTTCTCAAACATGGATTGCCTTGGCTGCATCCATTCTTCTCTGTGATTCAGAGTCTCTCTAAGACACTCACCCCCTTCCTTTGGAAGGCTTGGTGATAGTGTCTATGAGATAGAACTCTTGAGAGAAAATGTCTCTTGTGTTAGAAGCAGTCTGTTCACCACCTTTGGTAG